>CAXKVY010001697.1:0-138629 GCA_964058915.1 Tetropium fuscum
TACTATTTAATATTTAAAACTAACTAATTAAATGTTTGGCATAGATTTCAATTGACAAAGCTTGACCTTCAAATTATATATAGGAATATGAACATAGGAATAATAGGAAATGAACAGCTGTAATTTTTTTGTCCATTATATATGTAGTTATAAACGTGTTTATAGATGATAAAACATATCTGTTTAGCAATAATATTCAATACAGTCATAACAAAAGTTAATCGTAATATTTAATAGTACCTAACAATTTCATTTATATTAGAATAGGCATTCTTGGAGAAGCAATGGAAACGGCCAATGTGGTGTACTGATATGAACCGCATTTGCATGTGCATGTTGGTTACTGTTATCTTTCCGACTTTCAAACATAGGAACACTATTTTGTGTTGCTTCTCGTTGTATAGGAAATTTAGGTGTTACTAATTTTGGCAACATATCTATTTTTGCGTACCTGTCATGTAAGTGCTTTCAATTTCGTATATTATTTGTTACATGTAATATAGATTTTGCAGATTTTCTCTGCCTGTTAATCTACGAAGGTAACCTATGCACCACATATTTTATCACCTAATGAATTTTATTGTAGGAATTGTAAAGTTCTTAGTTGAACCGTGACGTTGCTTAAAAATTATTTGCTTAAGATTAAAAATTAGTGATGTGGGCAACATTACAAGAAACGTGTACTGCATGGGTCGAGGTGGGAACTTTTTTGCCCCGTTACTGGCAACCATATTTAAACCAGAAGGCAGAAGGCCATTACCAATTTTTTTTAACTGAACTATGTTTTTTTTCTCCTTTTCGGCCATTTGGCATCTAATTTCACTGTACTATAATACTTATACGTCCTCGAGACTTAAATAACGTCGAAGCATTTTTTATTTTATATAAACTTTTTACTGTACATAAACATGTAGGTAATCTAAAATGATGGCTAGATAATAACGTAATTATTTTTAATAGAAATACGCCTATTTGCAAAAAAATTATCCCGAAAATATTCGATAGGGAAAAGTTTCAAAAACTGGATGTAAGTAAATCTACATTCTGTCAATTTAGCCAAAATATCAGTCAGACAGCTTTCGATATCGCCTACTTGGAATACCTCAAATAAAAATCGCTTAGCAACATAAATATACTCCTATATTTCACCCAATTTATATTTAAATTGCGTCAAAATGAAATATGATGCTATTAATAATTTAAAAGGGTAAGGATGTAGCTATGATCTTAAAATTTTTGTCTTGTTTTTAAATTATTCGAAATATAAATCAAGACAAAAATTATAATCATAATTTTGCATTGTACTGTATATTTTGTACTTTTATGTGCATAATATATCTATACGCAAACTATCTTATGTTCATGTCTATGTATGCGATAAATCTACTCGTAGGTGTATATTATTTGTCTTATGCTGTACTGTTAGCTATTATTCTAGAAAAACTAGAATACTTAAAACTAGAATTGCTAAAAACAAACAGAAGTCAGAGACATTAGAAGAAGAGACAGTAAACATCATTTATTATTTATATTTTATTTTAGAAAATAATTTTGCATCAAATAATTTTCCCCCAGAATTGATCTCAAATCTTTTAAATAATGGAAGGACTAAATTATACAGACGACAATGTACACAAGAAGAAACACCCCATTGAAAGAGGGAATAAAATAACAAATTTATTTTTTTGGTAAGTATAAAATATAAGGTGGAGTGAAATAAGACACATTTTTTAAATATTTATTGACGCCTATATTTACAGTAACTATAGCGTAGACTTTTTCAGGTGGCGCCAGGTCGGTTAACCAAAACACCTTGAAAATTTAAGATATCCAAAAATAAAATTTGTTTTCTTATTTTCTTACCGCCTATTTCTACATAACTACAATGTAGAGCGATGGGGTAATGAATTAGATCTGTGACGTTTCAGCTTTTCTATAAATCATCTTCAGACGGTGCGAAGGCACCAGATTTCGAAGAAAAAGTCACTGTCTCCAATTGGGGCATACCATAACGAGTCGTCAGACGACTTCTTATAAATCTATCTCTAGCTTTTTACCACAAACGCTAGCTGAGGCTTTAGTTACCAGCTTATGTCGCTCGACTGCTTGAAAGTAACAGGTACAGTTGGCAAGCTACATCGCAAAGCCCGTTTGTATGATCGTTTCAAATTGGAGGTTCACTCAAATATTCATCCGGCCAACTAATTAGATTTAGGTATTCTTCTGCATCAAAATTCAGTTATGGTACTTTGAATCCGAATACGTATATTCATAAACTGTCTTTGTTTTCTCGCCTTGATAATGCGTCTTAGTGCTAGCTCCCGAATGTGATTTCTTTCGTCTTGGAGCATAGCGAGTTAAATATTTTCATAATGTGCGTTTTCATAATTTTGCTGAATGACCTTACATAAAATCTCCTTTAAATGCTCCCATAAGGATAGAGACTTTTTATTAAGTGCTTCGGGGCTTCTTTGATTCGTGGAGAAGTCTTTACATCAAATCAGGAGGCAAGATCGTAAAGTTTCATTACAAATTGTGTTAAAATTATAAAATTTTCCGTTGGATTTTAAGTATCTTTTCTACCATCAAAAATATATCGAAGGGTCCACTACAACCCTTAGCGAAGTGATTTGTAAATATTCTCGTTTTTCTTCCGTTCCCTTCTCAATGTTTGGTTATCTGGGCTTGCGATACCAATGTCTTAAGTACTGCAGACACGATAATAGCTGCTGCCCTATCAGACATACCTGTTCTGTCGTACGCAACAACTAGATTTGGTAAGGGAATCCACGTCTGGTTAGACTTTAGAAGAAGAAGGCTTATGTAGAAAGTAGACTTGGGCGATAGCATCATTTTCATCTTCAACCATAAAGTTATCTTCAGAAACCTCGGTATCTGTAGTTGTTCTCGATTCAAATGCATTTGTGTGCTCGCTATCAACTTGCTTTCGTTTTCTCTCAAATCTTTGTTGTAGATTTTTATTTGTTTACACATCCAGTGTTCCGATAACCGCATTTTACACTTTTCTTTGGTCCATTAAAAAGTAACATTCACTTATAGAAATTTAATTCTGCCATTTATACTTACAATAACATATACAAACATTTACAAACTGATAAATCAAAAAGTATTTCTTTCCCCACTGCAAGAAGTAGTAGTGCAAGAAGTCTTGGTTTCATTATATTGACTTAACTTAAATCTTTAAACACAAAGCGCCACCTGAAGAAAAATTTTCAAATAAAAAATCTTTTGGGTATATTTTTAGTTTTTTCCTTGTCAACTAATGACCATTATAGGCGATCGAGAAATTTAAACTTTCATTTTTCACTTCACCCTAGGTAATCATGTTTTCCACAAGCACTGCCTTTTAATTTACATTTAATTTCTAGCTGGTTACTGCCGTATTTTGTAAAGGGCTATAAAAGAGAATTAACCGAAGATGATATGTATGGACCACTTAAGTCACATGAATCTAGTAGATTGGGAGACAAATTGCAAATAGCCTGGGACTACGAAGTTACTCATAAAAAGAATCCTTCTTTATTGATGGCGTTAATCAAAGTTTTCAAATTTCAATTATTGATCCATGGTGCATATTTTGCGATTATGGAACTTGTTGTAAAGTATGTCAAAATTGGAGGTCACCATTTTCTATATATGGTGTAGTCAAAAGTATTGATGACAAGAATGCTTATTTACATATTTCAAAAATATAATTTCATCTTCATTCGTTATTATAGTTTTTCCGCCAACCAAGTTATCATGTACACTTGTATCTATTTATGCTTGGTTTATTGTTTTGGTCCAATGAACCATAATTATCTCTAATGGTTAACTGGACATTTAGAATCTATACTAAGCTTTAGAGAGGTTCTACTCTAAAACATTCTACTGATTTCTAGATGGATGGAAATTAAGGCGGACTAGAAAAAAATTTTTGTCTCATAACTTTACGACCACCATTGTTCTTAATAATGAATAATACATAATAATGAAAAAAAAATTAATTTTTATTCCAAACTAAGAAAAGATCATTTCGATAGGACTGGTAGTTGTCTAAATAGAACTTAAAAACATAAGTTGTATCCGCCATATTTGAATCAAAATAGCAGGTGATGGAAGCAATATGATGTAGAAAGTCACCACCAGCTTTCCCCTAAAAATTTCCCCTCCAGTCAAATTTCTTAGTTATACACCAAATTAAAAATAATTTAGTAAATAATCTTAAATATGAAATGGTTCTAATCAATAAATCTGTTTCAGATTATCTGTACCATTCACAATTACAAAATTTCTTAAATACTACGAACCCAATCAAACCGAAATGACCAAAAATGAAGCTTGTATTTACGCTGGACTTCTCATTTTGGCACAATTTTTAGTCGTTGTCTGTGGTCATAATTATATACTCCATAGTTTGCACTTGGGGATGAAAATTAGAGTGGCTGTGTGCTCTGTGATATATAGAAAAGCTTTGAGACTAAGTAAATCAGCTCTTGCAGTAACCACTATTGGACAAATGGTCAACTTATTGTCTAATGATGTTGGGAGGTTTGACTTGGCTACTGTAAATATTCATTTCCTATGGATGACACCAATTCAAATAGGCATTATTATGTACTTGGTATATATTTATGCAGGACCGACAGGATTGGTTGGAACTGTTTTCCTAATATCGTTCATTCCTCTTTCAAGTAAGTAAGAACTAGACATCTTTGTTTTATATTAGGACCGCACATACATTAGAAGCGAAAAAATAAGTTTATGTTACATCTAGCTGTTCGCATTAATAATAAAAATTGTCAGTTGTTTGAGATGTAGAATTAGACCTATCTTTTTTTGCTTTAGCAGTAGACAGTAAGGTACATTTTTAGGGTACCTGGCGCCCAAATAAAAAAGGTCTTCGGCTGTATCTCAGAAACAGTTCATCATAAATGTAATAAAAAAATGGGGAAAGGCTGAAGAATAAAACTGGCCAAGAGAAATCGGTGCAAATAATTTTCAGGATTTAATGTTTTTCCTTAAAGGTCATAATACACATGGCTAACTAGAAATACGTATTTTCTATTTGTTCTGCTTCACATCATCGCCGCTAGAGGGTGATGTTTAAGGAATTAGTAGATATTCCCTTTTCTCTTAAAGAAATTAAATGGAGCCTATATTTATTATCATAGAAAAAAGTTAATGGAATAAAGACAAGATTAATGCGAGAACCTCAGGTCGATAGAGTTTTTCCAACAAAAGATAATGACAAATACATAATACCCCAGCAGTAGTTAATTCCTACAGTTTTGCATTACATAAAAATATGAAACAAGTTAACAAGAATTAGGACGATATAGATACATTATCGAAAAGTAAATAAAAAATGTACAGATATTGCATATTTCGCAAGTATCTTAAGCTTATTGAAAATACCAGATGCAACTATTAAAATGCCCTTAAAGTCCAATTTAAATTACTTGTGGCTAGGGAGATAGCTATTTTCAGCATTTGCATTATAGATCGGGGGATAGTGACAGATATTCGGACGTAATTTTACCCAGTATGCCTTTTAGAGGATATTACCATGTGCATATTCTGATGAAAATACATATATATTTGAGAATCATCCTGGGTTCCTCATATATTAAAGTTAGTTAACATTTTTTGTTTGCATATTAAGCAGTTCGATACGATTTTAATCGGGGTCCCATGTGTTCAAAAGTAAAATACTATAGTTGCAAAGTCATAAGCATACCGTTCGGGTGAGCCCAATTTGTTGTCACGGTTAGGTATGCTTGTAGATAAACAAATTATTTATCCGCATATACATCAGCTACAAAAAATTAATGAAGATAATATATGAAGAAGATTATATATGAAGAACCCGGGATGACTCTTTATTTTTATCATTTATTATCACCAGAATATGCATATCATAATACCCCCAAAAGGCATACTGGGTAAAATCACGTCCGGAAATATGTCATAATTAATAAATATATCATAATACCTCCCGGTATTAGGTATCATTAGCGATTAGTGATAAAATAAAAAAAATTAAAACTTTTAATCAAATGTAATAATACCATATTAATATAATAATTTTGAGATATGATAATGTGAATATTCAACTGATATGCTTTTGTGCCACTCCTCGCCTAAAATCTGCAACACGTCCTTTGCCAAATCCATTTCATTATTATTTATTAAAGCATTATTATCAGCCATTTTATATGATTTGTCGACTGGCCTATTAGTCTCGCTCGCTTCGACTCCGATCTCCAGCAATGCGTTTAAGTAGGAGAACGAGCAATATCTACGATGTGTAAAAGGCACCCTCTATAATACTTGCGAATAACCATCTAAAAAAATGTATTCTTATGTAAATCGACCTGGCGGATCCGAATTTGGACTTGTCAGGTAATCCGGAATTGCAAAACTGGTCAAAATCGACAATTTCTGAAAAATCTCAAATTTTAGGGAAATTTTCTAAATTTTACTTATCACCTTATATCTTCTTTAATTTAAGTCCGATTAAATTGAAATTTTTAGAAGAGCCAATTTAGACCTCTGTTATCATGACTGACATGACAAAAATGTAAGTGTAAAAAATGTACGTGTTACCAGTAATATTGTTTTAAAAAGTTGAGGATACATTACCTTTATTAGGTGATACTTATCTACTAACTATATTGAGCTCCACATTTTCCTTGGAATAAACAATTTATGTTGGAAGACTTCAAGACTTTTACATTTATTTGTACAAGTAAATAACTAGCACTTGCAGTTGACTGTTTTTTTATGAAAGCTGTTAAGGTAAATCTAAAATGAAATACCAATGGTTATAATTTGTTAATATTACATTTCAGTGATCAAGTTAAAATTTAATATATTTATGTACTTTTAAAAAATAGAATAAGAAAGATAACCATACAAATTAATGTTACCCACCGTAATGTCAGTTTTAAAATTTTGAAATATATGCTTGTAATTCGTCCATATTCCACATAAAATTTGGCCGGCTCGGCTGTGCAAATTTTAAAAAAATGCTCTACCACTTGTCCATAGAGTTGGCGATATTTGGTATCCATTAATACTTAAAGATCCAAAGTGAATCAGGTGTAAACATGCTTCATTAGAAATTGCAATTTGTAGAACTTTTCTTTTGCCCCTTTGGAATGGGAAATTCATGGCTTTATTCTTCAATTAATTTCACTCTGATGTCTATGATTAACCGTTTCCGAGATAGAAGCGAAGACTTTCCTTATTTGGACACCGCGTACATGAATTATAAGAGAAAGAAGGTAGAAGATCTAGTAGGTAGTCTAAATTCTTAATTATCGTGTTCTAATATTATTTATAAGATATTTAAATAAGCGTAGATGATCCATGAAACATGGATATTCTCTCATTGCAGAACTTTTGATACAAGTTATATTTGATGTATTTATTTTAGTATTTATGGGCAAAAAGACTTCGCAGTACAGATTGAGAACTGCATTACGGACAGATGAGAGAGTACGTTTAATGAGTGAAATCGTAAATGGTATTCAAGTCATTAAAATGTACACATGGGAGAAACCATTTGCCAAATTAGTGGAATTATCTAGAAGGTAAGTCACTAAAAAAATTTGAATAAAAAATTCACGTTATCTTTACAGAAAAGAAATGCAGCAAATTCGCTCTACGTCTGTGATAAGAGCTTTAATAATGTCATGCAACTTAGCATTGAATCGAATTGCGGTATATTTATGTATTCTTACGTATGCCATGACAGGAAATATAGTAAACGCATCGTATGCATACACCATTACTTCCTTTTACGGAATGATGCAACAAGTAGTAACAAATGCGTTTCCCAAAGCTGTGACAGAATTTGCTGAAGCCTTTGTGTCAGCAAAAAGAATAAACGTATTTTTGCTTTACGATGAAATGTCATTAAACAATGCAATTGAAGGCGTGGCAGATTTTAAGGAAGCTAAACTGTACCAGAATAATTTCTTGAACATAGAGAAAAAAATATCTAAAAACGAAGTTGGTATTCACTTGAAAAATGTATCAACAAAATGGGTTACGTCGTTAACAGAAAATACTTTAGAGAGCGTGACTTTCGAGGCTAAGACTGGTCAATTGGTAGCAGTTGTAGGGCAGGTTGGCGGTGGAAAGAGTACTCTTCTACACGTCATCCTAAAAGAATTACCTCCTGTAGAAGGTACAGTAGACGTACAAGGTACAGTATCCTACGCCTCTCAAGAACCATGGCTTTTTGGTGGAAGCGTCAGACAAAATATTATTTTTGGCCAGGACTTTAATGAAAATAAGTACAAAGAAGTGATAAGAGTTTGTGCTTTAGAGAGAGATCTTTCTTTGTTTCCATATGGTGATCGAACTCTTGTCGGAGACAGAGGTGCTACTCTTAGTGGTGGCCAAAGGGCTCGAATTAATCTCGCACGAGCTGTCTACAAAGATGCGGATATATACCTACTAGATGATCCTTTATCTGCTGTTGATACGCATGTAGGTAAACAGTTATTCGATGAATGCATTTGTGGATATTTGAACGCCAAATGTGTAGTACTAGTAACTCACCAACTGCAATACCTAAAAAACGTACCAAATATATATTTAATGCGAGACGGAAAAGTAGAAATGTCGGGGTCTTACGTGAAGCTTCAAGAAAGTGATAGTGAGTTTACAAAACTCTTATCAGGTGGACAGGATGAAGAAGACGAGAATTCTGATAGGAAATCGAGGCAGATCAAGGATAAAATAGATGGAGGCGAGGCGGACCAGGAAGCACCGGTTCTAGAAAAAGAACAAAGAGGTTCTGGTGTTATATCTTGGAATGTATATAAAAGCTATCTGCGTGGTGGGGGAAGTTGGTGGAAACTCCTGTTACTTTTCTGGTTGCTAATTATTTCACAAATCTCTGCAAGTATGGCTGATTATTTTGTGAATATATGGTAGGCTTTCAATGTAATTAAAATACATAAACCGCACCATCAAATTATTTTCAGGGTAAATCTGGAGCAATGGAGATATAATAATAATAATATATCAACCAGAAACGATACGTTTACCGAGCCATATGCTAACAATTCGACGCAGTCACTTCAGGATTTGTTAAATTCTGTTTTAACTCGGGAGAGTTCAATTATAATCTACAGTTTTTTGGTAATCATGACTTTGGTTATAACAATCGCACGAACGTTATACTTCTTTGGTTACTGTTTGTCAGCATCAACGACATTGCACAATATGATGTTCAATAAAATAGTCTACGCTACTATGCGGTTTTTCAATTCGAATCCACCCGGGAGAATTCTGAATAGGTTTTCAAAGGATATTGGAGTGCTGGATGAATCCTTGCCGTTTACTATCATAGACACTGTACAGGTAATAATAATATTTTAAATATTTGAATAATATAGTGATATAAATATGTCACTAATATAATAATGTAGGCGTTTGCTACAGTATGTTTGAAGTTGCAAATCATATATAAAAATCACAACATTTGAGTATTCAGATATAAATCTTGATAATGCTGATTTCTACTGATATACAGGGTTATTTTTTACCATCTCATTGGAAATTATACTAAATGATCCTGAATTTCTGCAGATCTTATTCACTGATCTAGGGAGGCGTTTATTAATTATCACCATATCCACACATGGGCGAAAGAAAACTCATATGCCACAAACCCACAGTAGTTGAAACTATTTTCTTTAAATGTGTGACCCATTTTATGACACTAGATCAAGTGGAGATATATAAAGGTATCTTCTAGAAGAACCTTCTAGATGATGATGCTGTTCTCCTTTTGTTTTTAAAAGAGCAATGTGGTTTATGCATGATGGATGCATGATAATATACATAAATGTATTATTAAATGGTGATATACAATATCTAGGGGTGATTGAAACTATCTCTAGGGGAGGTGGAATTATTTACTGAGTTACTGCTCAATAGCAGAAGACGTCTATTTAATTTAATTTCTGTCGATTTTTTCTTATTTATGAAAAAAAATAAAACTACCTTTCTGGCACGCGGTTTCTATAGGGTTGTATCTTCACATGAGAGGGTCAAATGACAATTTTAACAAGTAATCACCCATTGAATTTTTCGCACTTATGTATTTACACCCTGTATAAAATACTGATCTATGCATAACAACTAAATTTAGCTGCGGTGAACAAAACTTATGAAAAAAGGCATTAGATATACAAAGGGGGTTCCACTTATTCCACCGTCCATGTTATCTTATAAACCATTTGATATATTAAAAAACGTTACATACAAAAGTTTTTTGGCTTCCTACGATGCACTACATAAAATTATTTGCTACCCTACAGGGTGTTCCGTTAAGGTTGCGCGTCTCGCAACTTACTTTTTTTTAAATAGAGCATCCTATATTTTCTTGCATTTTTGAGTTTGTCGTAAAATTCTAGTGTTATTTTATGTAACATTTCCCATATCTAAAATTAACCGTTCAAAAATTTTATTTTTAATTACATTTGCAGATATTCATTAAAAGTTCATATTTCCTAATCCGTATTTCCTAATAATAAATAAAATCTTTTCATATAACTTTTTATACAAGACTTTTTTTTATCATACAGGGAGTCCATGTCAGAGGTGATAATATAGTCAAATTCAAAAGAATATAACTGGATTTTTTAAATGAAACATCCCGTATATTTTTGCATTAT
Source organism: Tetropium fuscum (assembly GCA_964058915.1). Lineage (NCBI taxonomy): Eukaryota > Metazoa > Arthropoda > Insecta > Coleoptera > Cerambycidae > Tetropium > Tetropium fuscum. Next base: position 10,701 of record CAXKVY010001697.1, read on the forward strand.
GGATAAAATTTGCAGGTATAAACGATTTAAGAAATTTAATTTTGCTATATATATTATATGTTCGCATCGAGGACGATAATGTGATCACATTGAAATCAACATAACTCGAGTTTCTTATATGAAACACTCGTTATTTTGTTTCCCAATTTTATATTTTTTAAAATTTGTAGTGTTCATTATGCCCTGGTTGTCACACATAGATTTTAAAATTTTGTCGTAGTTATCGTAAAAAATTGTCGTAGTAAATTCATGACACTACCGTGCGAATATTGCCGGCTATGATAAACAAAAATGTTTACCTCTTTGTTTAACGGCAATTTTAATGGTGCAAGTTACTTAGAGTTTTAAAAGACTAACCTAGAAGATTTTCTGGGTAACCTGCTGCTAAATATTGTGAGATACACAAAATAAATATATTTATTTGAAAGCTAACTGATGGATATTCACTTCGTACAACTTTGTTTCGAATATAAATCTAAGTGTTTAATAAAACAATAAATATTTATTATGACAATTTGAACACTCATTTGAGCTTGAGATTGAGTGACGTCACATAGCCTGGATTTAAGTTGGCAGCATTATTTTCAGAAGCCTTAATAACCCGGCCCACAGCTGTAGTTGTTTAATATTTTGAAACAAAGACAATAGGGACATTTAGAATAGTACCAACCAATATTCCTTAATATTTTGAAATAAGGCAATATGAACATTTAAAATATTACCTGCAAATGTCAAATATTTAGAAAAATCCAAAATATCTCATGAACTCATGAAATATCTCATAATTTTAGATGTAAGGAGTGGCATAATTAATTTTACGCCAAACTTAATAATGCAAGAAAATATAGGGTCTTCTATTTAAGAAAAGACCTGCGTAACGCGCAACCTTAACGGAACACCCTATAGGTTGGCAAATAATTTTAGGTGGTGCATCGTATCGTATAAGGCAAGAAACTTTTACATGTAACGTTTTTCAATATATTCAGCGGTTCATGTAGTGTCAAGCATGATGGCGTAAATGGGACACCCTGTATAGTACTAAGCATATTTTTTAAATTTTAAATTTATAACATAGGAAGGATTTTTAATTCCTATTATGCCTATTATATTATGTTCCTATTTCATCAGTGTTATGAATCATACAATAATTATGTTAGTAGCAGCCAATAACAAAAAATTTTCATTGACAAGAAAAATGATAATTATCTAGGCTCGCTTCCTTAATCATATTATTATCGTTAATAGTAGGAATTAAGCAAATAATAAATTAAACAAGAATGAGACGTATGACGGAGGAGTAATTTAAAAAAATATATAATTTGTAATGGTTTGTTTCTCACCGAGAAAGAGTAAACATGCTCATTAATAATGATACAATTTGGTAATAATGCGGAAACAAATGAAATATAGCAAATTTATTACTGACTAAATCCATGTTTCAATATAATGGGTTAGAACATTATGGTGCCGGCATAAAGAAAAACGTGTTTGTGCACGACCGTTTGATTACACCACAGTTTACAGTATTTGATTTACATGAGTTGCCATGGCAACGTACACTAAAAACATCCCGAGTATTGTAATGAGAACTAAATGCTGGGTGACCGCCTATGTAACCGCCTCCCGGTGCCAGCTAATAGGTAACGTTGACTTTTATAATGGAAATAATTTTTTGTGATATTTTTCCCAAAAAAGCATTAAGAACTGAAAAGCAACTGGTTGAAGATAAAAATGTATAATAGTCGTGGACAAGTCAAAGTATTCAACTTGCAATAATTAATTGCCATTATTAATTCGGGCGATTTGCGCCGCTCGCCTTCGGCTAGTGATTTAAACGGCATGGTGCCGTTTACGTTAAGAACGGTTAACATTAATTAATCCGGTAAAACACCCAATAAAGAAATTTCTGCCAATAGCGCGCAACCTTTTTAAATCACTTTGCACTATGATACGATTTATTTGGAAATTAGTTTTATCCATCCTTCAATTATTGTTATTAAATAAATAGTAAAAACAATTTTTTTTTATATTAGCTGGATTGTAAAAATCAAAGTCTATGTATTCTTTATTTTGTAAAATTATGGGTCAAAATGTAAAAACTTTCTTGTTCTTTAGAACAGGCTTTTTGAATTCTTGGTGTATATTTATTTTTACGGTTAGGAAAAATAGATTTTCTTTTGACATTTCTGTCAAAACCGCATAAAGAATTGAAAAACAACTCGTTCAAGATAAGAAATGTACAATAGTCGTGGACAAATTATAGTATCCAACACATTAATTTGCCATTATTAACTGTGGCAATTTACGACTGCATAAACCTCGCCTAGTAACAATGTTAATAATGGCTGTTATTAATTGCTTGTTGAATAATATACTTATTGACTTTTCACAATTAAAAAAAAATTAGCGAAAGTTAATTAGCTGTTATTTGCTATTTGTTTAATAAAAAATTGAAGCACGCGCTATGGACGGACAAAACTATTTTTCCGAATAATCGGATCATATTCCAAAGCGAGTAAAAAAGATTCCGCGCTATAATTAATTGCTCTTGGAATAATATTCTATTATGGACTATTTAACCGTTAATAAAAACGAATGCCGCAATGTTATAACTGGTTGTGTATAAGCACAAATTTGATCACATTTTTATACATCGCTGCAAATGTTTACAATATCAGTTAGGTGAAACTATGGTATATTTATCTGCGTTTAACCATCTGATTAATCTATACTGTTTATTAGTAAATGTAATAATAATATACTGTGAATTAAATTTTCTTTATGCGACGAGTTTGTGTATCTTTCCTTTGTGAAAATAACAGTGAAGCAAACCATGTTTTTGTTTTAGATTGGGTTAATGGTGCTGGCAATTTCTATAATTATAGGCTCGTTAAACCCCTGGATTTTCTTACCCACACTTATAATTTTGGTAATTTTTTACCTCCTGAGAATAGTATTTTTGAGAACTAGTAGAGATCTCAAGCGGATGGAAGCCGTCAGTAAGTACTTAAAAAAACTGCATAGTGTAGCTAAGAATATTATTTTACATGTGGAGGTTGAAAGTGCTTCTTTGAAGCCAATAGCTAAAATAGACAATCGAGGTGAATAGCGTCAAGGCTGGTTATTAGTCCAGGCGATCTATGTTTGGTAGTGACAAATGACACATGCGAATTGTTCTTTTGCTTTATATCTTCAGGAGACTTTCTACAAGGTTCAGATTACCTCTGATTCTCTAAGCTGCTACACAGACAGCTGTCGTGTGGCTTACAGGATGTCAGGGAAATATATTTACGTGAAGCACAGGGGCATATAGTAAAGTTTCACACTAGGCTCGTATGCCGCAGTTTTCCAGGCTTAAGTCTTTGCTATCCGAATAGGCCAGCCAATAAAAGCATAACATCGCAAACTCGCATATATCTCCGAATTTTGTATATGTTATAAGACCCCTGAGAGTAGTTTGAGAGCTTATATCCAGGTTTACAACCCTGAAAACCCTGTGCTACTCGTGGTGCTCGAAAAACTGCGAAATTCTGGCAACTGTTTTAGTTTTTTTGAAAAGAACTACCTTAAGGAAGCGTTTCGTGTATCTTCACTAACAATTTTGTAAAGTAAACTAAAGTTAATATAATTTAAGCCCAACCCGAGCTATCTATTTCCATTTGTTGCGGAGATACAGCCAGTGAAATATGGGAAATTATTTTCTAAAAAGTGAACATTTAGCGGTAGGGTCATTTGCCAAGACTCGTACCGGCTAAACTGATGGCCCTAGTGAAAAATTGTAGAAAATTTATATACTTTTGAACAATTTGATTCTAAAGCGGTGCCTCTAGGCCTCATAGTTTCCTCAAAAACGAAAACATAGTTAAACATAATTTTGGGAAAATGATAATAACATTGTACTGAATAATGTTGGTATGTAGTGCACATTTCATTGTTTGATGCGCCTAAGTGTTGCGAGATTCTTCCACCGCCGGCGATCCTGCTTGATCTATATGTTGCTGCGTTCCTGCTCCGCAGATCTTCCATTGAAATCTTTAGTGTCAGTGTCAATCGTCAGTGAAATAAAAGTTGTAAGTATAGTGTGATCGCTTCGTAATAAACTTATGTGATGTCGGAATCACGGAAGCGATTGTTTTATATGTCGTTTAAGCCTAAAGGCAAAGTAGTAGTTGTTAAACAAAGAGGGATTCTCACGCTTATTGAAACAAGTGAAAAATGTGATCTTCGAGAAAACAAAATTTTTCTCTCAAGAAGGAATGAAGTCTCCGTGAATGATGCATGCAGAAAGAGGCATACAGCTGAAAAGAATGTTGCTGCGTCTGTTCGTCGACAGGGGGATGCAGATCCACCCGAGTGGCCGCCACCCAGGGCACGTCACGTCAACAGCATGTCACAATTCTGAGAACTATTTCTTGTGTGGAGAAGAGATCACAGAATAATTTCTAAAGCGCCAGGTAAAACTACCAGCAGCTCGTAGGAACCCAGTGCACAAAGTTGAAATATCGCCGATGAATTCGGAAGTTATTGAAGCAGCTCCACGTCGAGGTGATGTGTGAGGCCAGCAGATTATAGATCGCCTTATTCGTGAGGGGACTGACCTAGTAGCTGCTGATGCTAGGTATCACCACCGTTGCCACCAGAGTTTTCTATCCTATCACCAGGTGCAAAATCATGCCCGTCACAATATGCGCAGTGCCCGTTCCTCAAAACTCTGCTTAAATGGTGGCTTGAAAATGTAAGAATGGGATTTTGCAGAAAGGCAGGGCTCAAGTGCTCTATTCCATGCTCCTTGTGCCAAGGGCGTAGTTGCAACAAGACGGTGAGGCCGAGGATGTGGACCCAACACCATATGACGACCCGCCTCCACCTCCAGAAAACGCCCCTCCTCCCCCTCCCTTCTCCACTGATCCAGACTGGATGAGACCCGGCCTTTCCAAAATGGGGAAGTTTTGATCTACTGCGGTGTTTGGGTTTGACTCTGTAGATAATATTTTATAGTTTACATTTGTTTAGGTTGTTTATTTTTAAGTGTATATTTATTGTTTTCATAATGTTTTCATGTTTTCATCATTTTTCAAAAATCCGATATTTTACTATTTTTTCCTTTTTTGAGCAAACTATGAGTGTTAGAGGCAAAAGTTATTTCAATTCTCTACATATTCGTATTATGACTTTTCTGTAGGACCATTACTTTAGCTGGTACGTGTCTTGGAAACTGACCCTATCGATAAATGTTAACTTTTTGGAAAAATTTGCTTTTGTAAATATTTTACTGTCTGTATCTCCGCAATCAATCGACATAGAGATCTCGGGTTAGGCTTGAATTGAACTTATTTTTTTTTTAAATTTAGTTTGCCTTACAAAAGTATTAGTGAATATACCCGAAAAACGATTCCTTGAGAGACTGTTTTCGAAAAAACTAAAACAGGTGACAGGGTTTCGCTGTTTTTCAAGCACCATGGGAGTAAACATTTAGGAAATCAGGTGTAAACTATAAACTACTTGTGTCAATATTGACTGGCCTTTAATGGCAGCAAATAAGGACAACGTAAGAAAGTATACGGAGAATAGTTATTTATGCAACAAGTGCAAAAAGTAAATGCTTATTGCACGCGACGCGAAATTGTATGACGAGGCCGTCAGGCCGAGTTTAACAACACGTCGACTGCAATAAACACTTTTCGTACGAGTTGCATTCAATATTTTATCTACGTTCATGCTAAAACTAAAAAACAATTATTTAGGTGGCATTAATGTGATGACATTAGGTGATATGTCATGATCTTTATGTCAAAAAACACTAGTAGAATGATAGATGAGTGCAGTTTTATTGCACTATATAGTGCAATAAAGAACCAGTTTTTGCTTCCGTGATATTCCGTTGCAGAGTGACGCTTATAGGCCAAGTATATGTTGCAAACTACAGTAAAGTTTTATATTGACACATAAGAAATTTTCTTGGCATAATTTCTTCAGAAGCACTTCCTCTACCAAAACTAGATTATCCAAAGACCTTGTGAAATCTTGTGCGTTTTTTAAATAAAGAAATTGCAAAATTCACTTTCGACTACATAAACTCGAAATTTTCTCAGAAAATATGCATCAAATAACAATTTTACAAGAGACAGAAGTTGTGTGTTTTTACATTTTCTACGTATGCTACTCTGAGAATCGTAAAGTTAATTTTGTCATGTCTAGCTGTAAATAATGATGGAATCGTTATGACACCCATAAAGTTTATTCTTTTTATTGTTAATAGGCTGGTAGGAAGTTGATTGTTAGGAAGCTGATTCATGTGCGATAAATAGTTTCTGGATAAAAATTATTCATATGGGGAAGGTCGCTAATCATTATCAATTTGTTACACCAGAAATATATGTTTTTCATAGTCTTATATCACTTTAACATAATCCGTTTTAAAAATTAAGATTGGATTCTAGCGGTGTTTGTAACAAATTTTAGAGGGCTGTTCGACGAGACAAATAAACGAAAAATAAAAATCGGTTGTAAATAATTCAAGTTGTTCAAGTTTCTGTGTCATAAGACAGAAACTTTAGTCATATCTTGGCAACCAAATAGTTCAGTTGATGCCCAAACTCGTGAATAGTAAACATCGATAAGAGACGCAAAGTTATAAATGGTGTTTAAGTTAAATGGATCCATGAAAGTGAGACGATACTTAAAAGTGAGAGATACTTAAAAGTGAGAAAAGTATCCCGAATGTAACCATTTTTTTCATATATTTTTAAGAACATGTTGGTCTGCTGTATATTTCGAAATCAGAGATATATTTTATTGTGCCAAATACTTTAATCCTATGAAGATATTAATTATTATTAATAATAATTTTTGCTTTTTAATTCTTTTTATGTATAGATATTCTAAAGATTGTGTGTGTGATGAAAAATTTGGGTTGATACCTGAAATTTTTTGGCTTACCTACATTTCTTCTCCATTTTTAGCTCGAAGTCCTATATATACCCACTTATCTGCGTCTTTACAAGGTTTGACGACAATTCGGGCATTTGGCGCCCAGGATATATTAAAGAATGAGTTTGATCATTACCAAAACCAATATAGTGCCTCATATTTTATGTTCCTCTCAGCTAACAGAACATTTGGATTTTGGCTTGACTTCCACTGTGTTATTTATACAGCTTTAATCACAATCAGTATTTTATTTGTTGAAAACGGTATGGTATATAAAATTAATTTTTATTATTTATACAAAAATTAAATTATATTAGTATAAAACTGACCTTTCAGTTAAAGTATTTCAAAATAAAAAATCTGTAATGTTTCAGAAATATTTGGTGGGAATGTTGGACTAGCCCTCACTCAATCTGTGAGTCTCAATGGTATGTTCCAATGGGGCGTCAGGCAGTGGAGTGAATTAGAAAATAACATGACTTCTGTTGAAAGGGTTCAAGAGTACATAGATGTGATCCCAGAGAAAGATGAAAATACCAAAGAGCCACCGAAAAATTGGCCTGAAGAAGGCAATATTAAGTTTGACAATATGTGCTTAAGCTACGCACCCGAGGAACCATACGTACTTAAAAATCTTACGTTTGAAATTAAAGCTAAAGAAAAAGTTGGTATTGTCGGAAGGACTGGTGCAGGAAAGTCGTCTTTAATAAGTGCGCTGTTTCGGCTAACAGATATAGATGGAAGAATTTTAATTGATGGCGTAGATACGAAACGATTACCTCTTGCTATACTGAGATCGAAAATATCTATCATACCTCAAGAACCAGTACTGTTTTCTGGGACACTTAGGAAAAATTTGGATCCGTTTGATGAATATAATGATGATGTAAGTAGAATATAAAATAGTTTTTAATTTTTAAGTTTGTGTGAATGTGTCTGATATTTTGTGTGAATGTGTAAAATATTTCATTATTTTCCCATAATATGTATGGCGTCAATAACTTGTTATGTTAAGGGGAGGATTTTGTATATATATATACATCGTCTAAAATTCAGTATCATAATAACAAATGATTTCTCAAGAAAGTATAGTCGAAAACAATCAGGCCGTATGCTACAGATGCATGCTCAGGCCAAAGAAACACGGATCATGAACACTCATCAGACATGTGACTGTAAAGTGAACGTGATTGGCTACAATCTATTTTCAGTAATAACTCAAATAAAATTAATACGAAAATTAAAATAGCATATAAATAGCTTCGACCTATAACCTAGTAATTTATCAAACATATAGTTATAACTAAGTAAGTCTAAATTCAGTAATATTGACAAAAAAGTAGTTAACGAGATTATAACGCTTTTATAGCCTCGAGGAAAACGCATTTCAACAAACAGGTGGTTCAAAATGGAGGTGCAAGTGCATCAGAGGTATGAAATAGATAAACATGTGTACTGATTGAAAATATGTGTAGTGATAAAGTTTGAGTAATATCTGTTGTGGAATTATTATTATTATAAATTATGAACTCGTGCGATTGCTAGATTAAAATGTGTTATGTTAAAAGTAGGGGTAGTAACCAGGAAGCAGTGCATTATTTTAAATTAGCAGACTTCCCTGCCTACAAACAACAAATAGGAAGACGACGCTAAGGCACCAATCTCTTAAAAATTGTTATAAATTTTGCATTTTAAAATAGGAAAAGTGTAAATCAAGTTTAGAAATTAACCAGCCGCAAATACTAGTAATATTGTTAGTAATAATATTTAAATATTTTTCATCGTACACAAGTGTGTAGAGGTTGAAAACATCATCAAGAAAAGCTCAGATAATACAAAGTACCAGACCTCTAGAGAAATTATCAGATAATTCGAAGGAGAAGTAATTGCTGTCCGATTGATATTATTATTTATCAGCTATTTGGCATCTAGAAGGAGATTGCAGGAGTTGGAAGAAAAGTACGAGATGCCGAATCACATCGCAACAGTTCAACAAGTGTAGTGTTTGTTAATTCGAAAGTGTTAGTGACCTCAAAGGTTTTAAAGGATTACCATAATGAGACTGAGGTAATACCGCTCATGCTTTATTGAAATCTTTTCCCGTTGCAAATTTGCACAGTATTTCTTATTTGTTCGCCTAGGATTCTTGATATCGCATGTAAATTTATAGTTTTTAAGATATTTAGTCCTGATAATTTTTAAGAAATTTTAGTTGCAAGTGTTATTATAAAAGACGAATATAATCATATGATTTTATAATAAATATCATTATCACTTTAAAATTGGATGCAATCTTTTCTTCCAAGCAAATTAATGAGATTTTTCCACAGATATTTTCCATCAGATAAACAATAATTTAAAATCAATCAACAAGTTCACCACTTAACGCAAGTCTGTTTTGAATTCCCTTTTTGGACAGATGTTTCATTGTTCTAGAATATACAGTGACTTTCCAAGCTAATAAATTTCAAATGAATTAAATTTTATATTTTATAAATCAAAATTCTTAATGTCAATAATGAAGTGGCGCCCATACAAAATAGATTCCAGAACACATAGGCTCACCAAAGTAAGGATAGTCGAAGCTAAGTTTCTAACAATCAATATCAGCATCTCAATCTAAAATGTCACTAAGTATAATATGAATCTAAAATATTATAAGAATTGGCAACCAAAAGTGAGGCCTTTTATAAAAATTAATTATAACAAAATATAGGTTCAGACGATAAGACAAATCACTAGGAAAAATCAACATAATTGGACACTATTATATATCAACGTATTCGCAATGGTTCCCGTTAGTGAGTGAGATAATTTGCATTGGTCATGAGAACAGACTGCTATTTAGGACGGAACTAGGCTAGAAACAATAACTAAAACTATTTCACTCACTAGCACGGACATCTAGGATTACTTCTACCTACTTTCAGATTACCATTTAGTAATAATTATCCACTGTGTGTGCCCACGTAAAATACAATATTTACATAACGACATTGAAAAATGTTAATTTCAGGTACTCTGGAGTGCCTTGACTGAAGTAGAATTAAAAAATGCAGTATTCGACCTACCGGCTGGTTTGGACAGTAAAATGTCAGAAGGAGGATCAAATTTCAGCATGGGTCAAAGACAGCTGTTGTGTTTAGCACGAGCCATTATACGTAACAACAAAGTTCTGGTTCTGGATGAAGCCACTGCCAACGTAGATCCACAGACCGACAGTATTATTCAAACTACCATAAGGCGAAAATTCTCTGATTGCACCGTGTTGACTATAGCACATCGGTTACATACTGTAATGGATTCGGATAAGGTTTTGGTGATGGACGCTGGAAGGTCCGTAGAGTTTGATCATCCCCGCAATCTTTTACTGAATCAAAATGGTGTTTTCTATGGGTTAGTGATGCAGACAGGGAGATCTGTAGCTCGGAATTTAAGGGCAATAGCTGAGGAGAATTACAATAATGTGTCTTTGTAATTGTAACAATTTTGTAAAGCATATAGTTTGTCTTTGTAATGTATTTTGTAATAAAACATAAAATTAGAAATAGAAATAAGACAAAATGTGATATATGAAAATAAAAGTATTAAGTAAGAAACGGTGGTGATTAATAACTATACCCAAACAATCGTATTTTATCACACTGTCAAATTTAAGTAAGTCAAATTAGTCTTAATAATAATATAAGTCTTAATTAGTCAAAGAAAGTAGTTGTTTGTAAATTATAACGTTTACTGAAAACATCCAATTAAAACGGCGGCTTATGTTTCCAATTACCGCTGTTTTTATGTAGAAAAATTAGTTGTTCAAATATCTTTGCTACTGCTGAGAGTACAGATATGGGTCTATAATTTTCTATATCTTGTCTTCCACTATTTAGGCATTGGCGTTACTAAACTTCTTTTCCATACGGCAGGGAATGTATTTGTTGTCACAGCTAAATTAAAAATGATATAGAGAGGATGTTCAAGAGTGTGTTCACTACACCCTTTGATAATATACGGTGGAATACCATCAGGACCGGGCGACTTTTTTGATTTTAACTTTTTAAGGGATAATCGAATATCTTCCAAAGCAATATTATTGATATGTAAATATTCTGTGGTGTCATTATTATTAGTGTTTTCTAGATTTAAGACATATGTAGCTTCATCACCAAAAACCGATTGAAAATAGTCTGAAAAAGCTTCGACTATCTCTTCCTTATTAACTAAACATCCCATCTTTTTCATAATCAGTACTGGTATTATTTTGACACTTTTTATTATTTACGTAATTTTAGAATTGATTGCTGTTTATTTTAATATTTTTTTCCACATTTTTTATATAATTTGTGTGTTCAACCTTAATTAATATTTTAATTTTTTTCCGCAATTCTTGAAATTTACTTATGTGATACTCGGAATGATTTTTATATCTATGATGTTTTTTTCCGTTTTATACAATTTATAATTTCCAATGTAAACCAGGGTGGATAACGTTCTATTTTGTAATATTTATATTTAGGTATACATTGATCTAATATCATAGAATATAATTATAATAGAAGTGATCAACACACTGGTCAACATCTGAAATTTGTTTTAGAATATGCCAGTCTACAAACTATCAATTTATCATATAATTGCATATAATCCCCTTTATATGCGTAAACATCCCCCGTATAATGGATGCTGGACCGTCAAAAATCAAAGTTACTTTTTTAGGCAAAGTTGTAGAGAATGTTATTATGTACAAGTTTGCAAAAAAAAATTAAATAAAATAAGAAACCAACCCTATCGCAACATCCTACAAAGGGTGTGGAGTGTGACTTTTTGCTTGGATACTCCGTAGACACCCCTCCATCGACCCTGAAAAAATCACCTTGCCGGGAATTATTTGTGAGCACCACCTATCGAGAAGGTCTACTTTAATTGTACTAATAAGTGAGTGTTATATTTTCTATTATCGTTACTTTTTGGAAGTGTTGAAATTGCCAAAAAAAGGTCAATCGGTTCCGAATTCGGCGCCAGAGGTCATATCGTTTGTTTTGAATTGCCAAAATCCACAAGGGTGTCAAGTGTGATTTTATAGTTAGAGACTCAGGAGATAGCCCCCATACCCCATACCTAGAATCTGAAAAAACCAGCTTGTCCGCATTCATTTTTTCCACTCCCTAGGAGACCATCTAATTTTACTGTACTGCTACTGCTAGCATATTGCGGTTTATATATAAACATCATCTTTGGACCGTGATAATAGTACCTAAATAATACGCTCTCCCAAAGGCGCCCCGAATTATTAGCTTTACTCCTATAGAAGCGATTGCTTTATCAGATGTAGAAGCATAAATCAATTGTAATATGAATATAGCCCTTTATGCAATTAGCCTGAGCCACCTCAAGTTTTCAGCAGTGCATTTAAGTCAATAAATTTTAAATATTTGTGCTGCCTTTAGATTACAAGCGTGATATTCCTGCTGCCATCTACTATCGGGGAACTTAATGTTCCTACTGCTCAGCAGGAGAGACAAACGTATTCGCGAGTGTGACAGTAATGACAGTGGTCTACTTTAATTGTACTAATAAGTCAGTGTTATATTTTCTATTATCGTTACTTTTTGGAAGTGTTGAAATTGCCAAAAAAAGGTCAATCGGTTCCGAATTCGGCGCCAGAGGTCATATCGTTTGTTTTGAATTGCCAAAATCCACAAGGGTGTCAAGTGTGATTTTATAGTTAGAGACTCAGGAGATAGCCCCCATACCCCATACCTAGAATATGAAAAAACCAGCTTGTCCGCATTCATTTTTTTCCACTCCCTAGGAGACCATCTAATTTTACTGTACTGCTACTGCTAGCATATTGCGGTTTATATATAAACATCATCTTTGGACCGTGATAATAGTACCTAAATAATACGCTCTCCCAAAGGCGCCCCGAATTATTAGCTTTACTCCTATAGAAGCGATTGCTTTATCAGATGTAGAAGCATAAATCAATTGTAATATGAATATAGCCCTTTATGCAATTAGCCTGAGCCACCTCAAGTTTTCAGCAGTGCATTTAAGTCAATAAATTTTAAATATTTGTGCTGCCTTTAGATTACAAGCGTGATATTCCTGCTGCCATCTACTATCGGGGAACTTAATGTTCCTACTGCTCAGCAGGAGAGACAAACGTATTCGCGAGTGTGACAGTAATGACAGTGGTCTACTTTAATTGTACTAATAAGTCAGTGTTATATTTTCTATTATCGTTACTTTTTGGAAGTGTTGAAATTGCCAAAAAAAGGTCAATCGGTTCCGAATTCGGCGCCAGAGGTCATATCGTTTGTTTTGAATTGCCAAAATCCACAAGGGTGTCAAGTGTGATTTTATAGTTAGAGACTCAGGAGATAGCCCCCATACCCCATACCTAGAATATGAAAAAACCAGCTTGTCCGCATTCATTTTTTTCCACTCCCTAGGAGACCATCTAATTTTACTGTACTGCTACTGCTAGCATATTGCGGTTTATATATAAACATCATCTTTGGACCGTGATAATAGTACCTAAATAATACGCTCTCCCAAAGGCGCCCCGAATTATTAGATTTACTCCTATAGAAGCGATTGCTTTATCAGATGTAGAAGCATAAATCAATTGTAATATGAATATAGCCCTTTATGCAATTAGCCTGAGCCACCTCAAGTTTTCAGCAGTGCATTTAAGTCAATAAATTTTAAATATTTGTGCTGCCTTTAGATTACAAGCGTGATATTCCTGCTGCCATCTATTATCGGGGAACTTAATGTTCCTACTGCTCAGCAGGAGAGACAAACGTATTCGCGAGTGTGACAGTAGTGACAGTGGTCTACTTTAATTGTACTAATAAGTCATTGTTATATTTTCTATTATCGTTACTTTTTGGAAGCGTTGAAATTGCCAAGAAAAGGTCAATCGGTTCCGAATTCGGCGCCAGAGGTCATATCGTTTGTTTCGAATTGCCAAAATCCACAAGGGTGTCAAGTGTGATTTTATACTTAGAGACTCAGGAGATAGCCCCCATACCCCATACCTAGAATCTGAAAAAACCAGCTTGTCCGCATTCATTTTTTTCCACTCCCTAGGAGACCATCTAATTTTACTGTACTGCTACTGCTAGCATATTGCGGTTTATATATAAACATCATCTTTGGACCGTGATAATAGTACCTAAATAATACGCTCTCCCAAAGGCGCCCCGAATTATTAGCTTTACTCCTATAGAAGCGATTGCTTTATCAGATGTAGAAGCATAAATCAATTGTAATATGAATATAGCCCTTTATGCAATTAGCCTGAGCCACCTCAAGTTTTCAGCAGTGCATTTAAGTCAATAAATTTTAAATATTTGTGCTACCTTTAGATTACAAGCGTGATATTCCTGCTGCCATCTACTATCGGGGAACTTAATGTTCCTACTGCTCAGCAGGAGAGACAAACGTATTCGCGAGTGTGACAGTAGTGACAGTGGGTGCAAACGAGATTCTTTCTGAAGAGACAAATGGATCCTATGCATATGCGTAAGTAGTTCTTCTAAGCTTCCGCTTATTGATTTATGTGCTTCTCCTATCATAAAGTAAAATTACGCTGTATTTGTGATAATACTAATGTATGATGCTGATGTATCATTCATTGATAGATGTTGATAAATAGTGAGAATAGGTAAATAGAAGAATTATTGCTTTTCTACTTCTATACGTTTATTGATTTATTACATCAGATGGGTATGACAGTTTTACCCTCCAGAGTACATTCAACAGCGATTAAAATGACCAATGAAAGTTTACCTTTAGCTCAGCTAGCTAGCTCAGCTTAATAAAATAAAAAAAATAAAATTTGTAAGTTCAGTGGATACCGAAGTCACTAATTATCCATGGGCGCCACTGACTGTGCGCAACCAAGTCAGATAGTCTCCAATTATCCTGGATGAACAAAAAAAAACAATATACTAATATCTAAGTTTAATTTACAAATTCAAGGTCGAAAACTGCATTAAAATGTTACCGAAAATTTGCTTCAAATTAACTTACATTCAAGATCACATGTAAATCAAATATTCATACGGATCGTAATTTAGAACTAAATCCTAAAATGTTGTACCCGGAAACACATATCTTTTATCAAATGAACATCATATACATCTACTTACTAATGTGTCAACGTCAAAGTGCACGATGACCTTCCCAAAACCAATATTAACAAGAAATAGGACTATACCTACCAGCTAGAGAGGCAGTGAAAGGCAGATAGTACATATTTGACCAAACCTTGGAGACTAAGCCCGGTCGTGGTAGGTTCATATTTACTCAGGTGTAACAGTTCCAAAAATCAGATGAACTTCAACAGTATTTTACCAAAGCTGCCATTTGGATATTTTAAAATGTACTATTATTGTTATTGAAAAATAACAATGGCAGACGATTGTGGCGGTGACGTCGCGGCAGACACTTTTGAAATTTATTTTTTTTAATTTCAAAAGTATTTTCCCAAATCTGAAAATTTAATATGCTCTTAACAGTATCAGAAGCTTATATTTATCACGGCAGATGTTTCCTTTGGTTGTAACAGTCCGGCAGACAGATACCTACCGCCCGAGCATACGTATGTATAGTACCCGAAATAATTCATAATCGTATAAGGAAAGTCGAAAAAGTTCGTACAAAAAGCATCGAATTATTGTCTCGTCCTAAGTAAAAATCGAGGCAGGGTCGCGCTTGGTTTTTCTGTGGAGCATAAGGATAGTAGTAACCACACCCAAAATTAACAATTTCGTGCTTCGTATGGCCCGCAGAGTTTCACTGTTAACCAGACTCGTGTAATAGTTTATAATAAACAACATTTCGACCGTGAGAGTATAATTCTACTGTTTCGATGCCATTGGAGAAAAATTATTGTGAAAATGTGGATCCTGATATTGAACGAACCAGCTATGAATTTGGTAGAACTCCAGGTTAAATTCTACGATTCAGATTTAGGCGAGGATTTAGAACAAGGAACTTCACGAAAAGAGAAACATTTATTTTTGGACTACTAAGCAAAACAAATTTGTCTAAATGTGTATAACAACTTTAAACAGGATTCCGTGCACATAGGTGACAGCAAATCTGCAGTGCTGAGAAAAGTGTCGAAGCTAACAGAGGTTCCTTACAGTATTTTATGTCAACTTAGAAAGGAAATAAAATAAGAAAAAAGAGATCTGGAAGCAGGAAAATCCACAGATTTGGACTTGGACACAAGCAAACTTTTAAGAAATTTATTTACGAAAAATATAAAAACAATGATGTTCCCACCGTAGAAATAATTTTAACGAAACTTACAGAGACACCTTACAGAGACACCTTGTTTACCGAACACCGAAAGCACTTTACGACTGAAGCTTAAAAAATTGGGTTTCAAATTTAATGGAAAGTAATGGAAAGTCAAAGAATCGTAAATTGGCGAATATAATATTTAGAGAAAATAAAAGAATTTAGAGATAAAGGAAAACAGATTTATTATTTGGACGAAACCTGGTATGACACCCACTACACTGCAAAAAAAGTTAGACTGATGAGTCTATCAGGTGTCAGCTAAAATAAGTACCTCCAAGCAGAGGATTCTGTATGGTCATTTTGCATTGTGGATCTACGGATGGTTGGGTGTAAAATGGCCTTAAATTGTGTAGTAGAAAGCTGGAAGAATGTAATGTGGATTATTACAAAAATATGGACGCAAATATTTTTGACGAGTGGTTTGAAAAAAGTTTAATTACAAACATAAATCCGGAAAATGTCATTGTATTAGATAATGCAGCCTACCATTCAAGGGAAGATCTCATAATATCCAATATGTTCTCTAAAAAAACAGGTCTTTTTAAAAATGACCTAGGTATATTTCCAAGGAATATTTCTATAAACAATTTTTGGAGGTACTTAATACCAAACAATGGGAAAAACAATATAGCATTGACAATATAGCAAAAAACAGGCATACTATTTTAAGGTTACCACCGTATCACTGTTTTTTAAATCCAATTGAACTTGGTTTTTTAAATCCAATTGAACTAAAAATGAGAGTTCGTGGAAAAAAATAGTTTCCAAAATTCGATAACAAAGTCGTGGAAAAGAATTTTAAAATATTTCAAAATAAGACTGGTCGAAGGCAATTGTAAAAGTAAGTAAATATGAAGAAGAATATAGAAAACTAGGACAAATTATTATTATCAATGGTGGTTAAAGATTTACTATCGTGCTGGCAGAGGAATCGGATTAAAATACAGATGTTTTTTCAGATGAAAGCTTCAATTGAGGATACTAATATAAATTATTAAATATTGTATGTACGTATAATGTTTATTACTTTAAAATGAAGCTTCTATTTTATTAATTGTTATTATATTATATCTCAAATAACATGAGAAAAATGAATAGTGTTTTTAAAATTTAAAAAAAATACTTTTGTGAAATGCGAAAACAATGGGAATCCGACCCTCGCTACTATCTGGAATTAATACTTACGGTATCTTTTCATACGAATAGTTTTTATAAGAATATGAATTATTATTTTTATAACACTTTTATATCCATTAAATCTGCATTTCATTGAACAAAAAATTAATGGAATAAATAGGAAATAAAATAAAGATTTCCCATTTGATGACTAATTAATTTACCAGACATTATTTAATCTCATTTTAAATAATAATGTAAATAAAAATCAGTACTTTTCAATAAATATATATTAACATAACTAACGAATTTATAGAAATATTTAAACAACATTTGAACAATGATAAAGCAAAGATCGAATTTTGGGATGTTGAGTTTGTTGGGTATGGCCCTCAAACAATATATTATTATCTAACTTAAGCTTGAAACTTCCGAGTTAAACGAACCGACGCGACGCGGCGCGGCATTCTAATTTATGCACTGTGTGTCTCATATACTTACATACGTATGCTCGAGCGGTAGGTGGTAAAGCTTCACTCTCTGCCGGGCTGTTACAACCCAAGGACACGTCTGCCGTGATAAATATAAGCTTCCGATCCTGCTAAAAACAGCATATTAAAATTTCAGATTAAGTAAAATACTTTTGAAATTTCAAAACAAATAAAATTTCAAAAGTGTCTGCTGTGACGTCACAGCCGTCATAATCGTCTGCGATTGTTATTTCTCAATAACAATAATAGTATATTTCAAAATATCAAAATGGCAGCTTTGGTAAAATACTGATGAAGTTTATCTGATTTTTGTCCCTGTTATGCCTGAGTAAATCTAAACCTATCGCGACCGGGCGTAGTTAGTCCCCATCTTATGTACAGTAGGCACCGTCCAGTATGTATGAGAGAGTAAATGGACAAAAAAGGTTTGGTAAAATATGTACTATCTGCGTTTCACTGTCTCTCTAGCTATACATAAACATATTATCGACATAGCGAAAGTATACAGGTAAATACATATTCAATTTAGATTTTGAAATAAACATACCATACTATTTAAGAAACGGAAACCCTCAGGTACCCATTCGTACACTATGAAAATTAATTTAGGTAAAGTTAAGTAGAATGAGGGTTTAAACGGTAACCGATAACGATAGGTTTAAAGGGCTAATACTCGTTATCTATATGAACATATAGTTTGTAACATATGAGACATAAACTCCCGAACAAAAAACCCTCATTATATGGATCACTTCTCACGTGCTACCTCAGTTTTAACAGCGTTGTCAAGTATAACCGGCTTCCAGGAATTTAAGGAAAAACAAATGATTTTTATTACATCGCCCATCACATTGACATTATCATGTAGTATAACAAAATATTGATCACACTATATACCTTTCGTCATATCATAAAACAATTGGATGGTGAATGTGATGCAGAATAAGAATGTTTCCCATTCAAATATTACGGATCCATTTTACACGTTCCTCGGCCGTATGACATCGGCATCATTGGCATCCTAAATTCCCTAATACCATCTAACGTTTTATGGTAAAGTGGGGTCAACAATAATTCTTGAAATAGAAGTAATACAGTTATTCTTTAATTTAGTGTATTATTTTGATGGGTTTTGTGTTAAAATTGATTAGCTTTTAGTATTCTATCAAAACATAACAACCAAAGGATAAAATTGTTCCAAATGAGAGGGATTTACGAAATTTACGAAATTAGTTGTAATGATCGAAAATATGTTGGACAAACGAGCCGATCAATTAACACCAGATTTAAAGAGCATATGGCTCATCTAAAATATAGAAGAACAGATGTCTAGTGTTGCACAACATGCTTTTGACAACAATCATAGAATAGATATTAGTAATTTAAGATTAGTTAGAAATGTGACCAATAATAGACAGTTGGATGCATTTGAGAGCATAGAAATTGTAAAATGTAAAAGTAGTATGAATAACGACAAGGGACCTATACCGTATAGCCTGCTTTACGCGTTGCTTAGCAACCGATCATTGAAGCGTGATTAGTCACGCGTAAATATCACGGTGATTTTAGCTTGCTGTAAGAAAAGTTATACTGTCCCGATCTCCCAATGCAGCAATTGTGGGTATCCTTTGAAAATTAGTCATGTCTCATATTTCTATGTTACAAACAGTACTAGTAGTATCAAGAATCATTAAAAGAGGGTATGCCTCCCTAAAGTAAACTTTAGTCTCCTAAAGTAAATCCATAAAGTAAAGTGGCAGAAAGTCTTCCAGTAAGGTGGGTCTCTCCAGCAAATCTACGTATAAAGTTAATAGATTTCAACTCTGTGGAAGCAAGTCCAACGATAATTTGAGGTGGAGTTACAGATGAAGTTACCAAATTACCAGGTTACAAAAGGTGGGTGACCTACACTCGACTTGCGAAACCCTGCAAGCGTATTTTATTTATTATAACACTTACTGACTCGATGGAAGCGGCTTCGAAAGGTTGCCCGATGATGTGTTCATCGATCAACGTAACACAGGGTCTAGTGAACACAACAGAAACTACATAGAAAATGGCCTTGTAGCAAGGAACAAAAAAAACTCGCTTACATATTTCAAGTCTTTGAATCCGATACCGTCGAACGTGTGCGGGTTAACAAGCCACAGCAACATACAAAAGAGCAACAGATTTAAAATATAAACATTTTTCAAATTTTTCAAAGTTCATATAGAGTTTGTTTTTCTTGTGAATTCTTAAAATTGGTGAAATTTGTTATAAGTTTTCCCTCTTCCATGCACTTTACAACCCTTTTTTGGCCTTTCATTGACTAGGCTATAAAATGTTTTAAAATAAACAAGCAAAGTAGGTGTTTGAAATTAGAATGTTTTAAAATCATAAAATAGGAGGTTGGCTTATATGTCGATTTTTAATAATTTCGGAACGCCGCGCCGATGGTTTGTTTTGGTCCTAATTACAGCATTTAAGTATTTATTCAGTAAATAAACATTCGTGTGTGTGTTTTGTATATCTACAGGTTATTCTTAGTTTATGTATGTCTTTGATTTACTTAAGTAAAAACAGTCTCAAAACTTTTCATGATACGCATTTTATAATGTTTACTAAGTTTTAATTTTTATATTTAACTAACTATTTTCACACCAAATATAAATATTAACACATTACCTTTTCTTACTAGCGTTTTGAAAAGTTGTATATATTTAGTAACGAGGAGATATTTAATATATTCAAGCCGAGTTTGTATTTATATTGATCTCTTTTTGACCCATTACTTTTGAGCCTACTTTAAGTTTTTATTGAACGGAATCCTTCTGCCACGTTCGTTGCAGATTTCCATCCACCATGCCTTTGTCTGCTCCTGCATCAGCCATTATCGTAGTAGACGTTCTACGGAAACAGTGGCCGGAGTAATTCCCAGCATTAGTCAATGCCAGAAATTCTGCAATTTTTACCATCTGTGGCTCGAAGAGGGTGGCTCATGGTATTTGCGGATGATTTATTCATCCTGGCATACCATGAATAGTATCCGTCATCCTCGACGCCGTGAGCGTCTTCATTTCCTTCATTTTATTTTAGAAAAACAATTAAGGTTCCGTGCAAAAAAATACAATTCATGAAATTGTGAACAAAAAACGATCTCCCAAACGGCTAGACCGATGACTTACTAGCAGATAGCTGATGTTATAAGGAGTAACTTGGGCTATTTTTATTTTAGAGAAATAATTAGGGGTCCGCGCAAAAAAATTAAAATCCATGAAATTGTGGACAAAAGTATATAGTAATACAATTAATAAATAATTAATTATTATTTTTGCTTGCTTCGAGTAACTTCGCGTATTAAAGTAGCAGTGTCTAGTACCGCGCGCTCCCCGCCCCCGGACCGAAAGGCGCCACCCAACGCTTTCCCCCTCCCATAACTTAATATCACAAACGCTGCGTGTTGCGCGGACTTAGGACGCGCTAGGGAGCTATTGCAATTTTAAATTCGCGTGAACGAAGTCGCGGGTAATAGCTAGTAACATAAAATAATATTGTAGTATGTCTACTAATACGCAAATACGCAAAATAAAAGAAATGTTACAAGTCGGCTTATATTACCAAAAAAAAGTTTCGTGATTTTACCTACATTTTGAAACTGAAAAATCGGAATAATACCTAGGTTTTGAAAATAACATCATATCGATATTTTTTTTATTTTTAATTTTCTTAAATATGCAATGCACTGTTTTATAATACAACTATACCTACCACTTTGAGGTAGGTACTTATATTTTTCAGATTCTCACCTCTGGGTCCTTCTTCAAAATATTCGCTTTATCAAAAGTTATTTTGCTTTCCTTTCTTCACTTCCTGCAGTTTCTTTTTCTCTTTCATCCAGAACAAATTTGTAAAATTGCAAATTTTCGTTGTTTTTTATTAGATCTTTAACGAATCATTTTATAGAATATTCTTTGCCTTTGCGTTTCGTTTTCTTGGTCTGTTTCGTATAACTGGATTAACAGAACAAATCTGCATAATAAAATTACCATGGAACCGTTTTACTTTTTGTCATAAAATTTCACTTTAAGATCTTTCATTTTTACTGATACGCATTGTAATTCTTTTGCCCACACGTTGAATAAACTGAAAAAATGTTTCTACTATACGTGCCAAAATGAAATTAATAATAAGCACTGTGACTTCTTACCGTAGAAAAATCGAGAGACCTTCATTATTTTGCTTTCCGACGCTTCCATTCCTTTGGATTAGCTTGCCTTTTATGTGCATATTGTAAAATATTATGATTTTTTAAGAAAAAATACTGCAAATCTACTAAAATAACAAGCGAAACATGACGCTATTGAAACGTATTACCATACTGTCAGCAGCGAGTCAAATATTAACGTTGCCAAAGCGTGACTCCTATTGACTGTTTAGAGATTGTACGTTTTGCAGACAACATATTTTATACAGAAAACATATTTTATCGAAATTTTCATAAAAAGTGGAGATTGTACGTTTTGATACTAGGCCCTATATATTCTCCCATGTCTTTTATATGCTGAAGCTGAAGAAATGTTAGTTCTTCTCTGATACCAATAATCAACACTATCTAAAATAAGAAACAATTTCAATATTTAGAGAGGTGTGAAAATTACACTTTACCTTCATCATCAAATACTTTATCTACTTCTTTCAAAAATTTGGCTACTTTCGATTTTCTTAAAACACTAGACTTGTCGGACCCTACTATGTCCTACCGATTTACGTTTAATGAAAGCAATTAAACTTGTTAATTTATTTATGTCAATATTCTTTTACACTGACAATGTTGTTGTTATCATTGAGCAAATACTCCACAGCGCCAGCATGGAACTATAATATACTTTGGATTTTTATTCAAAATATATAGGTTAATAAAACTGCCTTAGTGATAACACTTACTTCCTTTTGATAACTCCAATCTACAAATAGGCGATACCTACGGTTTTTCATATTTATTTCTGATTTTGTTGGCAATAATGCCAATAATGCTTGCATCGCGATGTTTGCCGATTGTTTGATATTATTACATAATTTGCCGTTTGCCGATTGTTTGACATTTTTTATAAATCACTGAAATAATATTATTAACGAAAACCTAATAAACAAATTCGTTCCTACATGAACATTCCCTCAGGATTCTAGATTCACATTTTCGAAATTCACAATTTTCAATAAGAAAATATAGATATTATTATTTGAGCTATTTTCAAAACACTATTAAAAAGTCATGTGTGAAACTCGTAGGAAAAGTGGGAAAATTCCGAGTTCAAAATTTCAAATGATCTATAAAATGTAAAATATAATATTAAAAAATATTACAAAATATTAGTCCTCCATATCTATTATTACTGTATTATTTACATAGTAACTAATTTGTGTATTACTGACCTAGTTTTGCTGACAATTTTTTTTTCACCTCTATTCTAAATTTATTTAAGAATTTGAGGGAAGCTGATTTTAAAATCTTGGGGCAAGATACATAAAGTTCTTTCGTCCTATCGATTTAGAAGAAAAAGGAGTTCTAAAGACATGCTTCTGCCGTGTGCTATAATAATGATTAACATCTTCTAGAGCCTGTCTATTTTTAAATTGAAAAATGGTTACAGTAAGAAAAAACAGTTGCGTTAAGTGTAATCCAGCCTCTAAACCGATCCATCCAGTCCTATCCAGTATTTAAAAAAAAAAAATTGTACAATTTTTAGTTTTTGTAAATGTTCCTTATAAACTTCCCCATGCAATGATTCCATAACGGAGTTTTCATAGATTTAAACCTGAAAAGTATAGTTCTTAGTGTGCTACATATACTTGTGATATGTGTATTCCACCTTAGATTTCGATGTGTAGAGAGATGTGCTACCAAGATATTTTAACGTTTCTGTCCGTTCTATCGGTATGTATGGGTATATATTTATTGAGGAAAAATGTGGAAGATAATTTTTATAACAACCGAAAGGTAAGTAGTTTGTTTTTAAATAATTGATTGACAATATTTTATGATTAAACCAGTCCTTAATATTAAGTAAATCTTCCTCAGCTAGTATTTTCAGATCCAACCAAGTTTCTGCCTCATATAAAATTGCAGTATCCTCTGCGAAGCTTACAATTGTTCCTTCGAAATTTTGTTTAAGTAAATCGTTCATATAGATAATGAAGAGTAGCGGCCCTCATACGGCCCTGAGGAACGAGGAACACCGTACAGTACCACGTGTTCCTCACTGACCACCGAATTTATTTTGACTACCTGTTGTCTATGGCTCATATAATTTTTATTATATTGGATATGGGTCTTCTAAACCCATACGTTTCAAATAGCTGAGAGTGGCATAATGTGTTGAAAGCCTTTTCTAGATCCAAAAATACGCAGAGGCATGGTTTGGATTCATCCAATAGCTTGTTAATACGTGACATTAAAAATGAAATAGCATCTTCCGTGCATTTATTCTCTTGAAATCCAAACTGTCGTTCCGAAATTAACTTATATTTTTTCAAGTACTTATACATTCTCGATTTTATAATTTTTTTCTAAAATTTTTGCTACTTTTTGATATCTACTATATATTATGTTGAATGAAATAAATAATAAAAGTAAATCAATTATGTGATATTGTTTAATATCATTATGATATTGTATTATCATTAGTATAATAACATAATAGAACTATGTTAATATTGTACACCATTATTAAACACAATTTCAATTAAACTATCTAAGGTCCTCGAAAAAATATTTTATTTTGCCTTGGGGAATCTGAAGTGTGATCATTATGTTTTGATAAGTCGATAATATCACGATAATATTATGTAATAAAATTGCATTAAGGATATTTATCTGAAAATAATGATTATCAACAACTTGAAAGCAATTTTCATATCTTCCGTCGTAAGTAAACATTTTACGTATGTACTCTCTAATTGTGAGAAGTGGAATAATAATCGAGTCAGTATAAAAATTCTAGCTCGCTAAAGATATAGGCTAATAAAAGCTCGGAAAGTTTTGAAATTTGTCAGGGAGCTAGATGATCTGAGGAGCAACTGAGCAAAACATGAAATTATGTGATTTGGAGTTATTGATGAAAAACTAGTTACGTTGAAGCAAATATTTTTTCAGTTGAGTTCAAAACGAGATAACATTTTTAGAAAGGTAGAAAATATGCTTATATGGTGTGTAATTCTAGCATTTAGCTCAATCTACATGGATATATTTAATTTAGTTTCAATCAATGTTTGAATTTGTTGTATTTTGTTTAAACTACTAAGAAAATAAACATTATAAAAACGTAGAAAACAAACAATACATGAAATAACTGTTTATTGATCAAATATTTCATTTATATTCAGCATCTTCTTCTAGACAATCACATTCGGTGTCGATACCGTCTTGTTCATCTAGGTGGCCTTCGCCATTTTCTAGAATAGTTTGATACCATTTCAGCTGTTCTTCTTCTGGGCAATAAATATTTTTAAAAAATCTGCTTATTTTCTTTAAGCGGTCTTCCTAGGTGCGCGATTTCTAGTGTCAACTGAAAATGCTTTGTTCCGTGCTTGAGTAAAGTTTTAGGACTTTCAGTAGCACATTCATATCTAAAATTTTGAAACCAGGTAATAGTTATTGGTGAATATTGATTTTTTTTAAATATAAGGATTATATTAATATTTTATCCCATCAATATTTTTTTTAAATTTTTTTAGATCTAATGAATCCAATCTGATTAATGAGCGATACTGAACGCTGAACGTACGTTTACACCTTCGGTACATCAAACAACTATTTCTTCACGAAAAATTGCTCGATTCGCTTTGGAAAAAAACTTTTTGTACAATCGCCTCAATAGTAGGCTTTTCCGCTTTCAATTCTCAACGCAAAGTACGCCATTTCCGATGATGACATAATTGTCATCCATTGCCGCTTTAAAGAGGCAATAGTGTCAATTCCCGCTCGCTTCTTTATTATAAATTCCTTAGCAGGGGCTTGTCAGTCAAAAATGACACATGAGAAATGTAGCTAACAAAAAAACTTATAAAAATCGGTTCATATATAAACATACGTCAAATACATACAAGAACAAACTGTA
This sequence comes from Tetropium fuscum, assembly GCA_964058915.1. Classification (NCBI taxonomy): domain Eukaryota; kingdom Metazoa; phylum Arthropoda; class Insecta; order Coleoptera; family Cerambycidae; genus Tetropium; species Tetropium fuscum. The sequence continues at coordinate 36,652 of CAXKVY010001697.1, forward strand.
TTAAGCGATTGTAGAAAAAATGTTGTATGTATTACGAGCACAAACTGCCATTGCCGCTTTTGAAAGAATACCGTAAATTTCTTTCGCAAGCGGCAATGCAGTACTTTGCGCTCTTAACACACAAATAACTATTGTATAGCTTAAGCTTCCTACTTATCACTAGATAAGTTTCGAGTGTATAAGTTAATTAGAACGGCTTTTGCGCGTTATAAAGTGAATGTCTCGTATCTCGGCTGCTATTGGTAAACATATTTATTAAATTCATGTAAAAATCAGCCCAATCTAATTCAGTTTGTTGCACATCTCTAAGTTGAAAATTGATAAAATTACGGTCGTTAGTTACGGGTTTTTATTTAAAAAAAAATTATTTTGATTTTTAAAAAATCTGAAAATTGGGATGAAGAAAGATACTGTTATTACCTACCGATTTTCATCAAGATCGGTACGTTGTGACAGGCTGGAAAGTGCTCCGAAATTTCAACTTAACAGTGTTGCAATAGGTCGCCATATTAAAAAATTTCAATCGTCGGATGTAGCGCATTTTGTTAAGCATTCTAATGGCTATATTCCAGTTTCAACGATTTCAGAAGAACAATTTCTTATATTTTATCTTATTTAATTTTTTTCGCATTTTCAAATTTTGGCACTAAATATCGCAGCGAAAATTTTTTTTGCGATTTCTTTAAATAATTAATCCTTACGTAAAATCATGCGCTAATAACTTTTGTTTGAAATTTTTGTGAAAAGTGCCGTTTTCAAAATTATTTTGCAATAAAAAACCATGACGTGTATCTCGCTCATTGTAACTTTTTTAATGGCTTACTATACAGGGTGAGTCAGTTTTTTGTAGACAAACTTTAACAGGGGATAGAACGCACGTTTTTAAAAAGAAAAGTGCCTATAAATATATGGCCGATCTACCTTCCTAAGGAAGATACAAGGTGTTAAAGTTTCATTTTTTTTTTACATTAATGTGTAATATTTTCTGAACGCAATGATATATTCACTAAATATTTTACACATATCTTAACCTGCATAGGATCAACATGTTGTATTGTTCCTGTCGAAAATACTATAGTGGATGTTACTTTTTTCGGGTACTTCTGGGATATTCTGCATAATGGAACTTTTTTTTTCGTACGCCACTGACATTATCTGACACATATTTCTAAAATAACGGCCCCTTAGTAACAATTTTGATCTCTTGTAATTTTGCTCTAACTACGACAGTTTTAGAGATATTGGCCGTTGTTTCTCTGACAGTGTAATGTCGTTATTATATTTTTTTTCTCGAATTTTCTTTATGACTTATAAACAAACGCTTAGATTTTTTCATGTTTGGGGGATAATGCCTATTAATTAAGGCGCATAAAACAAGCGGTAAGAATGTTCAAAAACTTGCACTGTGGCGGGGTGGAAGGGGTGCTCCACCCCTTTCGTAAACAGAACATCTACGCCAAAGACTATTTAAAAAAAACTGTTATTTTAATTATCTACATACAGTTTAACAAAAATAATGTCCCTTCTTCTGTTTCGAAATTCCTGTGAGGTTCCTAGTTATTTTGATTTTTAGTGTTTGATGTGGTACTAAATTAAGTAATTTATTTATTAGCAATAATAATTATCGGCTAAATATTTAATTATTTCAACGAAACCTACCTAAATATGGTGTGTTAAGGATTCTAAAAAGCCGAAATCTCTTATACTTTATCTTTTTCCAATGTAGTCAAAATAAATATTTGTTATATCAAGCCTTACTCAAATACAATACTTTTATATGTTGAAATCTGTTAAATTACAAATGTACTTACAATACAATAGATTATTGTGCAGTTGCCAAAAGTCTTAAAAATTTCCTTTAAGTTTTATTAAACTTGTGCATGTACCAATTTCTGTTTCAATTTTTGTTGTTGTTTGCTAAATAATTTCCATTTAAAACTAGCGTATTTGTAACTGTACGTAATAATTGCAACAAAATATTATACTCATTGGAAAACAAGTAAGCATTATGTCATATTTTGAAACGACAGTTTGACGTATTACAAGTTTATCTACAAACAATTTTGCTTCATCTTGAATATTTTCACTGTTATTAATTATTATTTTTAAGATTAAAAAGTTATTTTATGTGATTTGCCAGATTTTAATTAGTGTAACATGCCGTTTACATTTACAAATAGCGAACAAGCCGACATTCATTTTATTTATGGGTTCGCAAATGGGAATGCAAGATACGCAGCTAGGGAGTATCGAAGAAGATTTCAAAATAGACGACAACCTCATCATTCCGTTTTTGTGAGTATCCACCGTCGATTTGTTAACCAGGGTTTGAAAAATGTACCCGGGGGCCGACAGAACAACCGTGGACGAGATAGAGACCGTATATTGCGGGAATTTAATAGGAACCCAACGACAAGTACTCGACGTGCTGCTATTGCTCTTGGTATTTCCCAAAGTAAAATTTCCCGGGTTTTAAAACGGGATCACAGACGCCCATATCATTTTCAACCTGTTCAAGGTTTATGTCCAGGTGACGCTGAACGAAGACTTACTTATTGTAGGTGGGTTCTTAACTCCATTCTAAATAATAGGGATTTCTTATCCAATATACTGTGGACTGATGAATCTTGTTTTACTCGTCGTGGTATAGTAAATTTTCACAATCTGCATGTATGGGTACATGAAAACCCACATGCCATTCGACCACGAAGTTTTCAACATGAATTTAGTACAAATGTCTGGATTGGAATTTACGGCAACCACGTGTTTGGAACTTATTTCTTGCCACAACGTGTAAATTCAGAAAATTTCCTACAATTTTTAGAAGAACACCATGGTAATATATGGGAAGTCATTCCTTTGAATTTAAGAAGACAGTCTTGGATTCAACTTGATGGGTGCCCGGCCCATTATGGCAGAAATGTAAGAAATTGGCTAAACAATAACTATCCAGGGAGGTGGATAGGTCGTGGAGGTCCAGTGGCGTGGCCTCCCAGATCCCCCGATTTAACACCACTTGACTTTTTTGTGTGGGGATTCATTAAGGAAATAGTGTTAATACACTCCGCTCCGGTTAATACACTTGAGGAACTTCAAAATCGCATTAGAGATGGTTGCAATGAAATAAGGGTGCATCATTTAGTTAACTTAAGACGTCCTATGATACGTCGCAGTGAAATGTGTATTGAGAAGAACGGTTTACATTTTGAACAAAGTATCTAATTTTATGTATGTAGGTACTAGTGTTATTGTTATTAATTCTTGTAATTGTTATTTATAAATCATTATTGCTAACAATTGTTATTTATTCCACAATTATTATTGTTAATTAAATATTGCTATAAATTCAAAAATGTTTATATCTCCATAAACATTAACATCAATGTTCATCTAATGTTTTTTTTTGTAATTGTTATTACTTGGAAAGAGATAAAGAGATTTCGGCTTTTTAGAATCCTTAACAAACCATATTTAGGTAGGTTTCGTTGAAAGAATTAAATATTTACCCGATAATTATTATTGCTAATAAATAAATTACTTAATTTAGTACCACATCAAACACTAAAAATCAAAATAACTAGGAAACGCACAGGAATTTCGAAACAGAAGAAGGGACATTATTTTTGTTAAACTGTATGTAGATAATGAAAATAACAGTTTTTTTTAAATAGTCTTTGGCGTAGAAGTTCTGTTTACGAAAAGGGTGGAGCACCCCTTCCACCCCGCCACTGTGCAAGTTTTTGAACATTCTTACCGCTTGTTTTATGCGCCTTAATTAATAGGCATTATTCCCCAAACATGAAAAAATCTAAGCGTTCGTTTATAAGTCATAAAGAAAATTCGAGAAAAAAAAATTATAATAACGACATTACACTGTCAGAGAAACAACGGCCAATATCTCGAAAACTGTCATAGTTAGAGCAAAATTACAAGAGATCAAAATTGTTACTAAGGGGCCGTTATTTTAGAAATATGTATCAGATAATGTCAGTGGCGTACGAAAAAAACGTTCTATTATGCAGAATAGTCGAAGTACCCGAAAAAAGTAACATCCACTATAGTATTTTCGACAGGAACAATACAACATGTTGATCCTATGCAGGTTAAGATATGTGTAAAATATTTAGTGAATATATCATTCCGTTCAGAAAATATTACACATTAATGTAAAAAAAAATTAAATTTTAACACCCTGTATCTTCCTTAGGAAGCTAGATCGGCCATATCTTTATAGGCACTTTTCTTTTTAAAAACGTGCGTTCTATTCCCTGTTAAAGTTTGTCTACAAAAAACTGACTCACCCTGTATACGTTAAGTCAGCGGGTTCCGTCCAAAGTCCAAATCAAAACCTCTGACACCCCTACTAATAGGAATATCTAATCGATAATCGATTTACAACGGGTTTACGCGACACGGAACAAAGTTATCCGGCCTTGAGAAAAGTGATAGGGATTATCAGCGCCGCAGCTAGACGGAGGCAATAGGGGCGCACTCAGGGGGCGCCAGTCAGAGGAGTTGACGTCAAAGATTACGACGATGTAATACATAGAATGGCTATGGAGAAAGCTAAGAAAGTTTGTAAATTAAAATTTCGCATTGTATAAGAGATAACGTGATTGAAAAATTTCAATAATTTTCTGTTTCGCATTAACCATTTTTTAAATATTTTAGGTGCTGTTTGAGTGTTTGTAGGAAACATTTTTTGAGGGCAAAATTGCACTCGTGTACGGGCACCAAAAACCCTAGCTACGACGCTGGGGATTATTATTATTATTTCATAAACAATAACGCTAACAGGCAATCGAGTGCCAAAATAGGATGAAAGTGCATCGCACTATACCATATACCAGTTAACATTCTTAAATTACCCGGTTCCTCTGTGCTATATAAAATAGTGGACATTATTGTTATGCAATATGATGTAATTTTGTGTTAGCTGTTAGACAAATAGGAGGTGATTTGTTCACACTCTCATGTAAATAAGGCGAGATAAGTCGAATAAAATAAACGCATATAAACGCTTTGTTGTCACCTAGTGAGTCGTATTGTGTATCTCGTGCTACACAGTACCTATTCAGGAATTGCAAGCTGTTTTTACGATAGTCTAGTACCAAAATTATTGATTTTACGGAAGTTGCTTTAAAGGTAAAATAAAATTTCTTTATGCACAAACTTATTTCTTAAGATATTAACTAGGTTGTGTTATATTATTTAACTATACTTTAGAGGAAGTTGTAACTTTATTTTATTCATATGTAGACAACATTCTTATCTAATAAAATAAAGAAAATTGCACTCATAATAAAGGGAACTATAATCTTCGATATATTAATTTAACAAAATAATATTTTTTACATAACGTAATTCACAAATTTTAACATAATTTTACAACGCGCTTTGATTATCTGGGTATAGTATATTATCGTTATAATAGGTAAAGCTCATTTTTATATCCATAAATAGAAATCAGGATTATTATTGTTTTCTTTTAAGAGCGACGTTACGATTTTCCATGATTAAAGACAGCCACCGATGCCACTAGCTGACTTAGGATATTTTTCTTTATTGTAATATGTGAACTTTTTGAAAGAAACCGTTATTAAGTGTAATCTAAATATTTATTTTTTGTGACGAGCATTTTAAATAAACAATAAATAAAATAGAAATATGTCAGACCCTTGTTTAATAATTTTTGAGACACACTGTAAAATTTCAATTACGGATAATATCTCATTGCCGAGATAATGGCCCAAGAAATATTTCTATTTTGTAGATGGTTTACCGCGCCATGCGTCTCAATGCACTATAAGTAGTGTCAGCAACCCATGCACTTGCTCGCCATTTCGCAGTTTTACCATCTGGCACAGGTGGCGGCACATGCCATTAGGAAATAGTTTTCTTTGCATTGGTATGCAAGGACAAACTGGAAAATTTATAGTTTATGTTACCAGTTATAAACTGTAACGTATTTTTTTATACAGTGTCCTGTTAGATGTTATTTTGAAATGCATTTCAATAATGTGTGCCATTTAATAAAATCCAAGGGTAGGTAGGTACAATAGCGAATATGAGAAAACATTTTAATATAAAAATAATACTAAAAAACATAGCATAACGTTGTAATAAAACGCGTACTTCACAAAAAACAGTATTTCTAATTCCGCGCGATCAGTATTGACAATCTAAACAGCGATAAAATTGACGCGGCCCGAAACGAGCTGTGACGTTATAGGCTACAATATTCGGTAGGCGTTGAGACGGAAAGCGGCCGAATGAGCTATGAAAGTAAGCGGTCGAGTGCTGGGATCTCCCGTAGCCGACCAAATGGTATTCTCGTCGTTTATAAATTGTAGGATGTGGCGTCACGACTTTGACCTATTTGAAGCGGTTCGCTGGCGTGCGAGACTTTAATAATTTATAACAAATTTATCATTGGGAATTAAGGCGTCATATTTCGCATATCTTATTTTTCAGTATGGTAGAACATTTTTATGCAATGATAAAAATTTAAGAATATTCCCTATTGGCAAAACATTACGAGAAGAATCAAAGCTCGGAAAGTGTTCCTGACATGAGGCAATAGGGGATTCAGTAAATAAACAAAATATTATATAATTTAATATTCAATGTTATTATCAGTGAAACAAATTAACGTATTTTAAAACTTGCTTGTTACACTAATTATGCTCTGTTATGTTACTTTTCAATAAAAAAAAATAACTTTACTTACTTGGAAATTTGTATTCATATAGGGTTTCCCAAGTGACCCAGGTGACCCAAGTGACCCAGGGCAATAGTAGACTCCTGACATGAAAATATTACGATTGGAGCAATTTTCATACGTCCAAAAGTGGATATTAACGGATATACAGGGCGTGAAAATAAAAATTTGATTCATTTTTTTCCAAATTTTAAACAACTTTCACGGTATTGTTTTAACAATTCGGTGTTACGGTGCGAAACGATTGTTCCTATCTTTTCCTTTTGGCTCGTGTAAGCGTCTAATTGCCGTGACTTATTCTCCCAGTTTAAAGAGTGTTTCCTTATATAATAAATACGTGGTCATTTCCATACTAGTGGGATTTAATAAAAGAAACACTGTTGTGTTGTGTGTTGTTGTAGTTGTTACCCACACACAATCGATTATATTTCGGATACAACGACTGGAAATTAATAAAGGCTCTGTTGTTCACAGAGATACATAATACATATAGGACATTATCTATTGGATACTGGCTGCTGAATGTATGCAATCTTATTTCACAGTGTATTATTTCATCTCCCAGTCTAATTGGCTAAAGTATAAGATTTCATTGAACACAAGCAAACACTATTACTTATAAGCTACTCAATGTATTTCTAAATTTTATTGTTTACAGCAGTTTAAAGAAAATTATAATGGAGGCTGTAAAATATTCACGAGAAACTGGACGTGAAGAAGAAAATGTGAAAAGGCATCCTATCGAAACAGCAAACATAATTACAAAATCATGTTTCTGGTAAGTTATTCTGTACGCGTAAACACAAATTGTTAAAAGTTACTAATCATTTATTTATTACTAGCTGGATGATACCAGATTTTGTGAAAGGGTTTAAAAAGGAGCTGACAGCGGATGATATGTATGGACCTCTTAAGTCCCATGAAGCAAGTATGCTGGGGAATAAATTGCAAGAGACATGGAACTATGAAGTTACCCATAAAAAGAACCCCTCACTCTGGGTGGCAATGCTTAAAGTGTTTGGATTAGAACTAGCGCTATATGCACTATTCTTTTTATTTTTAGAATTTATAGTGAAGTAGGTAATAATTGTTACTAGGTGGACAGAAAGCGTATCGGGTTTTGTAGTAATCAAGTTAGTAAACCTGATCAACTAGAAGTAGAGTCTGTCACGTGAAAGAACAGCAGTATAATGTAAGTATAAAATATTTCATTAGGTTCTTTTTCACTATGATAAATTGTACTCCTATGATCGATGCACTAAGGAAACATGTATTTACATGGTCACTTTTTGGAGTGTGAAGTTTCGAAAATGAATTAATTAATGAGAATTATGTGAAGAAATAATTTTGAAGTCATATGTAAAACGTAATTAAAATTACAGAAAAGGAAAAATCCATGATGACTTTTAATAAAAATATTTTTTTTATAGAATCCTTCAAACTAAAAAAAATATCGTAAAACATTTTGAAAATATAATAAAGTTAAGAGTATTTTAAAACCCTTATAAAAACCGTTTAAGTAGTTTCAGTACACATTTTAAGTTAACACATAAAAAATATATATTTCGAAATAAAATATGGTTTAATTAAAACATTTGTTCTCAAATAATGCAATACGTATTGTATTATTGACATGTAGTACTTTGCTCTAAAGTCTTAAAATGTTAAGCCCAAGGATATAGAAAATAGTAAGAAATTGCTATAATTTATTTATACTCGAATTCGAAATCGGTCATAAAATTAGACAAGTATTATAGAAGCTATTTCGTATTAATTTCCATACATTAACGATATTGCAGTCATTCACAGCTTTGCCAGGTGTTAAAAGCTTGGGTTATGAAACCTTAATAGATAGCACGGGACCCTTCACCGAACTTTGTGGGAGGCCCATATATACTCTTGTACAATATGTAGGTGACAATGCCGATATAAATGTTCATATGTGTACGAAAAAAATATATAGAACATTTAATAAGAATTTACAGATGTACATCTTTGTTAATAGGTGCTGTTTCCTTTTGGGCCATAAAAAGTGAGTTCATTTCGAATCCGCGGATTCCGCGATCTCCCGACGCGGTTTTCACGAACTCTACCAAGTATTATTCAAGATATCCAAATAAACAAAATAAACAAAAACTTTTTTCAAAAGTCTAAAACGCCGACACTACTACTTACACTACCACATCACTTTTTTCAGGCTTACAACAGAAATCTATTAATTTATAGTTATTAAAAACTACAAGATCAATCACGTTATTACTTAGACCTAACTCTACTATACATAAGCAATTTAAATCTAAGTAAGCCTTGATATATTGATGACGAAAATAAATTTTATCATTAACCCTCATTATATCGATCTCTTTACATGTGCTACCGCATTTTTAACAGCATTGTCAAGTATAACCGATTCCCAGAAATTTAAGGAAAAACAAATGATTTCATATACATCGCCCATCAAATTATGACATTATCATGTAGTATAACAAAATATTGATCACACTATATACCTTTCGTCATATCATAAAACAATTGGATGGTGAATGTGATGCAGAATAAGAATGTTTCCCATTCAAATATTACGAATTTATTATCCATACGAGACGTTCCTCGGCCGTGTCACATCGGCATCATTGGTATTCATTTAGATGCCTAATTTTCCTAATACCATCGAACGATTTGTGGTAAAGGTCAACAATAATTCTTGAAATAGAAGTAATACAGTTGTTCTTTATTTTGGTACATTATTTTGATGGGTTTTGTGTTAAAATTGATTAGTTATTAGTATTCTATCAAAACACAACAACTTGTTGAATGAAAGCGCCTTTATAGTGACGATTTTGCTGTAAGAAAATGTATACTGCCCCGATCTCCCATTGCGGCAATTGTGGGTATCTTTTGAACATTTTTTATGTCTCATATTTCGTTGTTACAAACTCTACTTTCGCTTTGATAGTATGTATTGGAACTGCGCAACGAGGCGATTCACTGAATTGGAACACCAAATCCTATAGTTGTGCTACACAACCCAATAATACGCCAAATCGTTATAAGCAATATAACTTTATTATTTAACCCTACTACAATATACGTACGTACATACTTACTACAAGTTTCAATATGTTCATATTATATACACTGTGTTCATTTTAAAAGTTACCACCCCCTGTATTGAATAACCGCAAAATATTTGAGAAATCACCGTGGAACGTCGATTTTTATTTTAGAGGGAACATTTTTGACAGTCAAGGGGTCGTGATATGTTCATCCCCCTAACACCTAGCAATCCATATTTCAAAATTTTAAATGTACCTAACTATCCCACGCATCATTTTTGTAAATTGGTTCATATTTTCCAAATTATTCAATTGCACAATTTATTAATTACACAAATTACACAGAATTACATTAAAAAATTTACATTAAAATATGGCCTTAATCCAATTATTATATTGTAGTTCCAGTATTTACTACAGAATAATGAAATTACTGGTACAACAAAAATAAGAATGTAACCTAGTACAAACTACTGTATTTTCGAAGAAAAAATAAACAAAATATCCTACGAATATAAGAAAAGGTAAAAAAAAACATAGGTATATTAACCAGGCTACCAGGCAAACTTATGTAGTCTTCGCATATCGGACATCAAAATTTCGCAATATCGCATCGCATTACAACATCGTATCGCAACATCGCATATCGGACATCTAAAACAAAACAAAATATTTATTAATCTCGTTCAGTGTAGAAAAAGCAAAATGTGCCCATATTGAGTACATTTAAGGTTTGTCAGTTTTCCCATAAAAATTTTTTTCACGATAGTACAGGAGAAGGTCTAATTTTACATGCAAGAGTTATTTAGCTATACACTGACGTCCAATCTTTGATTAAAATTTTGACTTCAAATTTGATGAAGTTTTAATTACCGAAATTAATAGCCTCACTTTGTTATTTATCTTTCTGCTAGATTAATTCTTTAGAGCGCCATCTCGTAAATAACGCTTACCGTTCTTGATTAATATACTATTTCCGATCTAGTTTGGAGACATGAAGTTCAACTAAGCGGGGTACATATTTCATTTCTTTCGAATCTTAATTTTCACCCACTACAACAGATGTTCTCTTATTCTTTTTGGTTACGACTTACCTCCACTTTTCTCTCGTTGCGTTATTATTTGGAATACTATATTTTAATGTAAAATAACCTAATGTAATCAGATCAACATTCACTGCATATCTTTCACTTGACAGACCATACAATAGAAATAAGTTTTAGTTCTAAGGATGTATTGCAAACAATCTCGGTATCTCCTCCACTTGTTCTACCTTATTTAGTCCTGCTGCTTTTACTTTTTTCCGGGTGTTTCTGGGTCTAGTTCATCCATCCTCTGGATGGGCTGTACTAACTCAATTGTCTCTTCTTCTTGCCTTGTTTTTTCCTGTGGGATATCCGAGTACTAAGATGAAGAATGAGCACTAGTCTGATCTGCCTTCTCCAAATCAATCTGCCGAAGTATTTTTTGACCGCAACATGCCTAATAGTTTTCTTTTAGGTTGTCACAACCACTAGTTGTGTCTGAATTTCTGAAATATTACGAGCCAAACCAAACGGAAATGACCATACAGGAGGCATATATGTACGCTGCCCTCTTGATACTGTCAACATTTGGAAAAGTTTACCTCACACATACTTACGTTCTTCGAACTTTACACTTATCCATGAAGATCCGAGTGGCGACTTGTTCCTTAATATACAGAAAGGCTTTGAAATTGAGCACTTCGTCTCTTGCACAAACGACAATTGGACAGATGGTGAATTTATTATCCAATGATGTATCAAGATTTGATTCTGCTACACAGCATATAAACTATTTATGGGTATCGCCAATAGAGACAATAATTGTCATGTACTTAGTGTATAGCTATGTTGGGCCAGCTGGAGTGAGCGGAACATGCTTTCTATTATTGTTTATCCCTCTCCAAAGTAAGTAAAATATTATTTATACTAGGCGGATATGATTGTTAGTAATGTTGTGTGCTGGTTTATACAGGGTATTTCGTAATGAATTGTACACAGAGCATTAGCCAAGAGCTTAAAATCCAAAACGTAAATAATTTCTACAATACAAAAGGTTTTATTGTTTTAACGCCTTAATTTGTTGCCTAATATGACTATCTCAGGATTTCCCTCTCGGTGGAGTTGCGCTAATGTGGTGGGGGTAAAAACTTACCCCCAAGAGGGATATTTTCCGGTTTTACGTTTATATCTCGTAAATGACTCAATGACAATATCGAAATATTGTCATATTAAAAGTTGTAGGGCAATAAATTCTGCATTGAATGATGCCGGACCCATCAATTACTGCATGATGAATCAATTACTGTTGATTATATTTCATATTAATAAAAATTATAGTTAAAGGTATGAAGATGAAACGGGGAAAATAGGTAGGTACCTACACAAATTTTACAGACGTCGACGTTTAATTCTCGTTGGGCCACTCGGCTCCTCAAACTCTGTAATTTTCATCGCCCCATATATGCAGTACAGGTTTGGTCAACGTCTGGTTCATAAATCTTGTTAGAGGGAGTTAGTGCAAGAGTTCCCCTTGCAGTTGGCACAAATCGATTAATCGGGAGCAATTAATCCCAGCCTTCTAATACCCACAACCATCTACCGACCCCTTTTTACATTTGCATAAAACTGTGAGAAGAGACTGTGGAGCTGATTCCTAGGAGGTAGGAACGGGGTCACGACCAAACATTGGGGTCAATACCAAACATTAGGGTCAATACCAAAGATTATGTCAAACATCTGGTGTCCTAACCACATTTGTACTTGTAGGTAAGTTCTCAAGCAATGTTGGTGGGCTGCTTTGGATGTTGGTGGTAGGGATGCCAGGTTGCATTTGGATTTCACTAGGGCTTTGGAAGAGGTCGAAACGCAATTTATCTAAAGCATGTCCTGCCCTACCTTCGTAGAGGGTTCGTAGACCAGCTTTGGAAATAGCTTCAGCCTGAGTGTCATGCTCGCATAAAGGTTTGACTTCTTCAAGAAGACATTAATTTTCGACCATTAGCTTGACCACCTTCCTTTTACCCTGCCACAATTGTACTGAAGTTGTGTCACATCCATCATCTTCTGATATTGTCTGCCAGTTTGAAGCTGTTGGGATCATTTCCGGCTGTTGGGATTCTTTTGATGGAGTTGTTCCTCTTATCGTTCCTCAGCAGATTTGATGCTCTTGGTTGGTAAGTTTTCTGGGTAGCCGTCAAAAACCACACCTCGGTTGTCGTATATTTTTAGATAGTCAACGTATTTGGCTGGGATTAATGAGCATGTTTCACCATTCTTCCACACAACCCAGTGGAGAAGAAATCCACCATCGATGATTTTACCAAAAAGCAGAAGTTAAAATGATTTTTTTTAGATATGTAAAATTTGTCCAACTTGAGCATTGGTGCATGAGAACGGGTGGTCCGAAAAATATGCCTCTATTCTCATTCAATGCAGAGACCTAAAAGTTTTAATAGGACAATGTTTTCGATATTGTGAGTCCGTTACGAGATATACCCATAAAACCGAAAAAATACTTCCGTTGGTCGTACATTTTTACCCGCCGCCACTTTATCACAACTCCGCCGAGGGGGAAAACCAACAATCATCATTAAAACAATAAAACCTTCTGTAGCAATTATTTCTGATTTGTCTAATTTTTTTTGTTTTACGCTACTGGCCTAATATTACAATTTCTATTTAAATAATTTGACTTAAATAAAAAAAATTGCACTTGAAAATTGCAATGAGAGAATCTGAAATAAATTGCCTGATTAGTTAGTAGATAACCTACACTTCCACGCATATCACTGATTCATCTCTATCTCAGAATCTGTTTTATTTGGTATATCCAAGATGCAGGACATACGCAAGAAAACCGATTCTGGTGAAAGTTTTCATATTTCTCAAGTTGTGCACTTTCAAGTCCGGCGAGATGCACTAGGCATATTATTTTATAAAACCACATTCAATGATGATTTTGCACCTCATGACTTAAACAGAAACCATCCCAAAAAAAAAAGAAACAGAATTTACCTGAAACTTTGCCACAAATAAGATAGTTTGACATAAAATAAGAAAAATAAAACTTTTATATTTACATTTACAAAAACGATAAAATGGATACCCAATAGTTTCAATTTTTTAAAAAAATCTCCAAACAATCTCCTGCATGGTGAAGGTCAAGTCGTAGATGTCGACTGCAGTCACGGACTTAAATATTTAGATAATAAATGTTGTGCTTATAAAGCAAACGAAAATAAAAAGAGGTTAGTCGAACTAGAGGTAAAGAACTGTATAGCTTTAGTTCATTGAATTGGTTTCAAATTGCAACTGACATTTTGTTAGCAACTGAACTTTTTTGTTATTTATTTTGTTATTTATTTTTTTTAGAATAACAATAATATTATACTTTTATTTGGACCTTAAATTGTTTTATCTATTATATATATATATATATATATATATATATATATATATATATATATATATATATATATATATATATATATATATATATATATATATATATATATATATATATATATATATATATATATATATATATATATATATATATATATATATAATATAAAGTTGGAACCATACGGGACTTATTAATATTAGGGTTTGATAAAACCTTTTGGTGACAATCAGTTCTGCTTCCACAATAACTTTAAAATGCACCAATTCAAAGTTGACAGCTTACATTTGGCAAGTGTCAAATTTGTGATTTTCTAAAAAAAAATCTTTAGAAAATGGACTTAATTGTTAATATTTCGAAAATGTTATTAATAAATTATGTTCCTAATGACATTTTACTCCCATATGCCGATTTTGAACATTTTGATATCCAAAAATGTTTATAAAAACATTTAAAACGCTTCAAAGTAGTATAAAGTCTGCCGCTGCAATGCATAATAATATTTGTAGGTGTCGTTGATTTTGAAGATTATTGATATTATTAATCGCAAAAAAAGGTCCTGTCCGGATTATTTTACAATTTCCATCAAAATCACCCATTATAAGATAGCCAAATTGTAATTAAAACCATTTTTATACTGACAAAATAGAGTTTAATAAAAAAACAGTTGCAAAACAATGGCTGATTTTTTTGGAAATTGGAAAATAATCAGACAGTACCTTTTTTCGATTAGGAATATCAATAATATTCAAAATCAACGACACCTACGAATTTATTAGCACAGTATGCATTGCAATGGCAGACTTTATACTGCTTTGAAGCGTTTTAAATATTTTCAGATCATTTAGTTACTCAAGTGAATCAAAAACTCTAGCTAAAAGCTAAAGCTAAAATCGGCATATAGGCGTAAAATGTCATTAGAAACATAATTTCTTAGTGATATATTTCGAAATATTAACAATTAAGACCATTTTCTAAAGATTTTTTAGGAAAATCATAAATTTCACACATATATTTACTGTGTATATGTACTGTGTTATATGTAGGATGTTTACGGATTAATATTGTTTCTATTCTATTATAGACATATGCACTCACATTGCATATGTCTATAACATTAGTTACTTACACAAATAACTATTTCAGTGTATATGGGTAAGCTGACGTCTCGGTTTAGATTGCGTACCGCACTCCGAACCGACGAGAGAATTCGCTTAATGAGCGAAATTGTAACTGGAATACAGGTGATCAAAATGTATACCTGGGAGAAACCGTTTGCTAAGTTAGTGGAAATCTCTCGAAGGTATGTCACGTCTAGAGTATTTGTGTGAACTAACTGATTATAAATTTATTTTAGAAAAGAAATGGACCAAATTCGTAATACCACTACAATACGGGCTATGATGATGTCATTTAATTTAGTTTTGAATAGAGCTGCTATTTGCGTATGTATTTTAACTTTCGTATTGACAGGAAATACTCTTACTGCCACTTACGCTTACACAATATCTTCGTTTTACGCAAACATAAGGCAGGTGGTGACAAAGGCTTTTCCAAAGGCTGTTACCCAAATTTCTGAAACCACAGTATCAGTTCAGAGAATTACAAAATTTCTCTTATATGAAGAAATAGAACTGAATAATGAAAGCAATCAGGGGGGCGAAGGCGAAAGTTTTAAGAAAGTAGAAGAATACCAAAATGGATTAAATGGCTCTTTGCCATTAACTAATACAACTAAAAGCATTGGAGTACATTTAGATAATGTTTCAGTGAAATGGATAATGAAAACACCCGACTATACTATAGAAAGGATCACTTTCAATGCTGACGCAAATAATTTGGTTGCGATTGTAGGGCCAGTGGGTGCAGGTAAAACCACTTTCCTTCATGTAATACTTAAAGAATTGCCTCCTATAGATGGTACGGTACATGTAAAAGGAACTATATCTTATTCTGCACAAGAACCATGGCTTTTCGGTGGAAGTATCAGGCAGAATATTATTTTCGGGCAAAAATTTGAGCCAAAAAGATATGCGGAGGTAGTACGAGTATGTGCTTTGGAACGAGATTTTAGTCTTTTTCCTCATGGAGATCTTACACTAGTTGGAAACAGAGGTGTTACTCTAAGTGGTGGTCAGCGTGCCCGCATAAATCTTGCTAGAGCTATTTACAAAGAATCAGATATTTATTTACTAGACGATCCTTTATCTGCTGTCGATACACACGTTGGAAAACAATTATTCGAGGACTGTATTTGTGGATATTTAAAAAATAAATGTGTGATTCTTGTAACTCATCGGTTGCAATATCTCAGAGACGTGGAGAAAATTTACTTACTACAAGATGGGAGGGTGACATGCTCGGGATCGTACTCGGAGTTACAGACATTTGATAATGAGTTTATGGAACTTTTGGCAGACAAGGGAGATGGCGAGACAGTTGCAGAAGATACGAAGACGGTTGAACAAATGGAAAAGAAGCAAGACACAGATGAGAAAGCACCCGCTCAGGAAAGAGAACAGACAAGTTTTGGAGTTATTACTTGGCATGTCTATAACGGGTATTTACGAGCAGGCGGAAGTTGGTGTAAAATACTAGTTCTCATCATCGCATTAATTGTCACTCAAGTATTTGCAAGTACGACAGATTACTTCGTCAATATATGGTAAGTATATTTACTATGACTTTAATTAATTATTTGGGTGCTTGATTCTGCTTGTCCTACACACGTTCTATAAGCATCTTTAAGCACAAGCTATGGTGTAATAAATAAGTGATTCAATCAATGATTGTCCTCGTGTTTTGTTTATCTTTCTACTATAATGGGTTGAGCGATCTTGACAAATATAAGATCTGCATCCTTCTTAAAAGTAGTTATACCAATGGATGATAAAATTATGGAATCAATAAATTTAAAAAAAATAGCGGGTCTGCTGTCACGGCCACAGTCCATGTTGCCATCTGCAACCCTAACTGTGTCTATGTCATGCGGGTGTGACGTAAGGGTAACGGGTCCCTTTTTTTACGGTGTTGCATGTTGTTGGTATAATACGATGTGTACGAAATAGACTAGTCGGGGATAGTCTATTTGGCAATGAAAAAGAATAATAGATGCTCTATAAATATGCAAATAGTCAATAAATGGAAGTCCAGGTGCGTATAAATGATTAATTTCAGTATATATTTAAGTACAAAAGTATGAGTGTTTCGAAACCAATCATCTTTACGCTCCCGGAATGCATATTTAATGAGCTTTTAATACTATCTTTCATTTCCAAAGAGACTATATACGTAAATACACACTATACAGGGCTTCATATTTTTCTATTTTTATATAAGTATTAAAAAAATATGAAATTTCAGGGTAAATTTGGAGCAGCAAAGAATGACTTCCAATGCTACTGTTGTAACTAATTCAAGTGATTTTAACAAATCGGTTCAAATACTATTAAACCGAGTATTTACTGAAGATAGCATGGTAATTATTTATACCTGCTTAGTTTTGACTACTATCGTGTTGGTACTTACAAGGACAATATATTTCTTTAGATATGCCATCACAGCATCCACAGTAATGCATAATTCCATGTTTAATAAGATTATTTACGGTACCATGAAGTTCTTTAACACCAATCCACCGGGAAGAATTCTTAATAGGTTTTCAAAGGATATTGGATCTGTGGATGAGTCGCTGCCGCTAACTCTACTGGATACCGTGGAGGTACATATACTATATAATTGTGGATCATTAGGCACTGAAATTCAATTTAAAATAAATCAGTAGGGTCATAACCTCGACACTTGGTACTCTAAGCACTTTTTGTATTATCAAGGTAAAAGCGATTGCGATTACGAACAAGGGATGGCTGAAGGTGGTGACCTCTCTCAGAATAGAGAATGCTGACGTACAAAAAGTGCTGGGAGAAGACCTGATGCACATTTTTACACGTAGCCCAGTCAGCAGGCAGTTTTACCTAGCAAAAGGGGGGTAGTAATAATTTTTTAGTATGTTGTTAAGGTCTGGGCCTTAATAAAAAATTCAAGTTATTGACCTTGGGGAGGGGAGGGGCACTCGAGCCGCCATCTTGAATCTAAGGAACAAAAAAATTACTTTTTTGAAAATAACTGCAGCGATTTTAAGTATAAAAAGTTAGTTGTAAGTCTAATAAGTAACGAGTTATAGGGGCGGAAAGGTGACCATTTTTTACAAAACATAGTAAAGCCCCTTTTTTGCGATATTTCTATTGTTTCTCGCTATTTATTACATTTTTATATAGTTAAAACAAGTTTGTAAATTCAAAGCAGGCACAGTACAAATTTCAATGTCGTCGGAATGCATTTTATAATTAATGTTTGCAATATGACCCAGTTCCATAATTTACTTCGTCAAACTGAAGAAAAATTCTTCTATCGTAGTTCTCCATTCATATCACTCGTTTCAATTATTGCAAAAATGACCATAACGACATTTAAATTGCGCGATACTGTACAAGGAGGGAAAATTTCAATATAATACTTAAGTACCCCCCCCCCACTTTTATGACCCACGCGCTGTATCGATATATAACCTTATTGCGGCTGGAAAACATAAATAAGTGTACTTAATTTGTTCCTACTAAATTTACCGTCCAAAATGGAGGTTTACTATTTTTTGGGAAAAATGTTCATCTTTCCGCCGCTGTCACTCGTTACATATTAGAGTGGGGAATTTTATGTTCTTTAACTTTGTATTCTTACATTTTTGTCGTCAGATCAACCGTTGCAAAATTATTGTCAAAAAACTAATTTTTGTACCTTTGATTCAAGATGGCGGTTCCCCCAAGGTCGAAAATTGGAATTTTTTTATCAAGGCCTAGACCTTAACAACATACTAAAAATTATTACTACCCCACCTTTTGCAATGTAAAGGTCTTTTTTGTCCTATACTGACTATTAACTAATTTATACTTCTTTTTACTTTGTATTGAGATATTTACAAATTATGGTCAATTTTTAAAAATCGATTTTTTTTGCTCAAACTACAAAATATTTTTAAAAAATTATGTGGAATGAAATAATATACTTCTTTGATATTATCAAAAGTCCTAATTTTATATGAAAAAAAATATGGCAACGCGAGTGACCTATTCTAATGGGACATCCGTGACAAATTTTCTGGATATTTGACAAAGTAGTGTTCGGCTTCCGAAAAACTTGGAATATTCACTAAGCTAACACATCAAAACACAACTCGGTAAAAAATCAAAACTACCAGATTTAATATAATGTACCCCGCCTTACAAGCAACAAGGTTACTGATATTATCTTATAAATTATAAGCTGGATATTTCCAATTTTTATTAAATTCGATTTCATATGGTGCACTATATAAACACAGTGAGACAAGATTGCTGATAATTATACGTAGACGGTAAATAACATGTATTGTTTTTAGACCGCATTGAATGTCCTGGCGATTGTTTTGGTAATTGCGTCTCTTAATCCATGGATTTTGTTACCAACTCTGGTGATACTGGTGATCTTCTACTTTCTAAAGCTGGTATTTCTGTCTACTAGCAGGGCCATAAAAAGAGTGGAAGCGACAAGTAAGATTATATTAAATACACCTTTCATAACTATTAATGACATATTGATTAAATTACAATAATGTTTGGCATTCATTTAACTAAATAATGGCATTTGTATTTCAGCTCGTAGTCCCATATATACACACTTAACAGCGTCTCTACAAGGATTAACAACAATTAGAGCATTTGGGGCTCAGGAGATATTAAAAAAGGAATTTGAAAACTTCCAGAATCAAAACAGCGCCCCCTGCTTTTTATTTTTGGCAGCCAACAGAACTTTTGGATTCTGGTTGGATGTACACTGCGTTATCTATATAGCATTAGTCACTATCAGCATCCTGTTCATTGAGAAAGGTATGTTCAGAATTAATTCCATTTTGGCAACTGTTGATATGGTTCGCGGTTATTATCTGCTGATAGAACATGTATTTCTACATATACTATAATAATAATCCTTTCAATTCATAATAATAAAACATTTATAAGATTTTCGCAATATTCTTATTTTGGCCATGACAATTTAGGTTACGCTATAATAATATCTTAGGATCGTGAGTATGAAACGTGAGTGATTATCACGAGTGAGTATCTTACTTAAAATTTTAATTTATTAATTTATTACCCTACCTCATATTTTTGAGTAAAAGTAATAATAGTAATAATCACGGTTTCTTATAAATACACTGGCTATCAAAAACGGGTAACCTGATAATCCAGGCAGCTTATGTAAAAATGGTCATATATTGTTGTCAATTTTTGCATTTTTGCAAGATAGTTTCTTCGTTAAGTCGCCGTAATTCCCGATTTGTTGTTTCTGGTTTTAGACGCCCATTGGCGGCGCGCTCTTAAATCTAAACGGCTGATCGAAGAAAAAAACTTCAAATATCTATTTGAAATGTATAAAAATTTATCGTATTTATTTTTTTCTTTAATTTCTATTTTCATGTTTCAGAAATATTTGGTGGAAATGTTGGCCTAGCACTCACTCAATCCATAAGTCTCACAGGAATGTTCCAGTGGGGTGTGAGGCAGTGGAGTGAACTGGAAAATAACATGACCTCAGTAGAACGGGTACAAGAGTATATAGATATGACCCCAGAGAAAGACGTGAATATCAAGGATCCACCCAGATTCTGGCCAGAAGAGGGGAATGTCAAATTCGAGAACTTATACCTAAGATATTCTGCAGAGGATCCCTATGTACTTAAGAATCTCACTTTCGCAATTCAGTCGAAAGAAAAAATTGGTATTGTTGGAAGAACTGGTGCAGGGAAGTCATCGCTAATTTCAGCTCTGTTTCGTTTGACGCAGATAGATGGTAAAATTTTAATAGATAACGTAAATACTCAGGAAATATCCTTGGCTACTCTCAGATCCAAAATATCTATTATACCTCAGGAACCAGTACTCTTCTCTGGAACTCTAAGAAAAAATTTGGACCCATTCGATGACTATAACGATGATGTAGGTATTGGTATCTTTATTTATGTTTCATTACATCCAAATACAACTAACACTTACATTTTGTAATGCAACTAATCTTAATAATTTTATCTACAGGTATTATGGAGTGCCTTGGCTGAAGTAGAATTGAAGAATGCTGTCACTATCCTTCCTGCTGGTCTGGATAGTACAATATCGGAAGGAGGATCAAACTTTAGTGTCGGACAGAGACAATTACTATGTTTGGCAAGAGCTATAATCCGCAACAACAAAATCCTGGTGTTAGACGAAGCTACTGCTAATGTGGATCCACACACTGACGCACTTATTCAAACTACCATCAGAGCTAAATTTGCCGATTGTACAGTATTAACTATAGCACACAGATTACTTACTATAATGGATTCTGATAAAGTCCTGGTCATGGACGCTGGTGAAGCTGTGGAATTCGATCATCCCCATAAATTGTTACAAAATTCTAGCGGATTATTTTATGGTTTGGTTTTGCAGACCGGGAGTGGAATGGCAAGCAATCTAATAGCTGTTGCTAAAGAAAATTATAAAGATTAGAATAATAATATATTTTATTGTGATATTGTGATACCTATACCTACTTGTTTATATTATAGGTGTTTATATATATATACATATATATATATATATATATATATATATATATATATATATATATATATATATATATATATATATATATATATATATATATATATATATATATGTGTATATATATATATATATATATATATATATATATATATTTATATATATATATATATATATATATATATATATATATATATATATATATATATATATATATATACCTAGAGTTATTTTATTAAAGACATTTCGTATTATTTTTAATTCTTATTCTATTATCTAAGAAACCTGTGCATTTAATCTGGAAATATGGACTGATATACTGATAAAAATTATATATTAATTAAAAATTAGCGCCAAGAAAATAAATATAAACATATTGCCATGTCTGGATTTTTCATTATCTTTGTGCATCTCGAAAACGAAAACTAAAACGTAACTTGTACCTTGAAACTAAAAAGCCAGCATAATGACGCATTTCGCATATTGTGTCATTGCTAAATCCTTTGAAATATATAAAATTATATATTCCCATTCTATACCGCCATCGCTTACCATCGTTAATTCACCCCAAGTGCAACATTTTTAGAATCAAGTTAGAACAAATAAAAAAGTTGAAATATGAAATAAATCCCATATACAATTTTTTAGTGATCGTTCATATTATCCTTATTAATGAAATGTTAAATGTCCTTATCGATGTGTATGCCGCTAAATATTTAATGCAGGGGCAAGTTACAAAATTGTTATTTTTCTAATTTTGACAATTGAAGTGACACTTTTCAAAACCCTATGACGTTACGAAACGTTTTATTTTTCACAACCAGTTACAGAAAGTAAAATTTTACGGAACTGGTTTTGTAATGTTCATTTCATAGTAAGTTATTTAGACCTGATAACACTCGGAGTAGTTTCCACAGACACAAAAACACTTTCACTTCGCTCGACGCGCGTCTCGCCAACCAAGTTGACATCATCCGGAGAAGATTAAAACCAGTTTAAAACCAGTTTTAATCGTCTCCGGATGATGCCAACTTGGTTGGCGAAACGCGCGTCGAGCGAAGTGAAAGTGTTTTGGTGTTTGTGGAAACTACTCCGAGTGTTATAGTTACATCAAAGGTTCCAGCGCTATCCAGTAGACCTGATAAGCTATGAAAGTGACAATCTGTCACACCGTTACAACCTACTGGATTGTTTTTAAACGTATAAAATTTACAGTTTTCTCCTCATAAAATATAAAATTGGTGAAAATCAGAAAAAAATCTTGAAACACGTTGGGAAAATGAAACACATTGGGAAACAAAAGACTTATTTGACCAATGTAATATTTACCAAAACGAGCGAGCGAAGCGAGAAAGTTTTGCAAATTACTTGAGTCAAATGAAATTACTATTTCCATAACATGTTAAGTAGAGAATTTTATCTAATCCCCCTTTAAAATTACACCGAGAGAGAATAAAAGTTTATTTTCTCCGATTTCACCCAGCATGCCTTGTTGGAGGAGTGAAAGTATACCTTATCACAATAAAGAAAAACGGCCACTAGCGCTCTAGACACTTGATGGACTACGTAAAAAATTAATTTTTATTAGAAATGTAACATTTCATAACAAATCTATTAATTAATTTAGTTTTTAAATTATGATAGTTCAGAATGTGAGGCGCTTCAACCACCATACACTTGTCCAATAAAAATTGGTGTGGATTGTTAGTTTCGTCTCTATTTTTTATGTTTTCCTTATATTTTCGAGAAATATATTCTAATTCAACTGTCTTTAGGTGTCCACCAATTTTCCCTACCAATCTTTGGTAGGGAAAAGGTTTCCCTTCCTAGTGGAATTGTGACACTCAGGTACACAACATCCCGTCATTTTAAGTTATTAAGTCCTATTACCTCCTAGAAATAACGTTTTGAGTTCATTTTTCTTTAGACACAAAGCCAATAACACAACCTCAATTTTTAATCACAACTTGCCTATTCAATATTCTGATTTCTACATATGCACAAATATTTGAGCTCACCTTTTTCACAGTGAAGAATGGTAGATTTACTTTGCATGTGACAATTTTGCGAATATAAACAACCTACAAATGTCAAAATCTGAGTGACTCACTCAATTCTGAATTAAAATAGCGGCACCAATCAGAAAGTGGCAACGCCTTGGCCAGACTCTCATTAAAGGGTCTCTAATTTTGACCATTCGGCCATAGAAAAAAATAAATGTCATGAAATGTAGGAAATGTTGTCTACTTTAATTTTATATAGAATGGTATCTATCTTTTCGATAAAATATATAGTTTTTGAGATATATGCGAGAAACCGAAAAAGGTGCTAAAATCAATTTTTAGGACCTGCACCAGGTTACTGCCGAACTTTTTTAGGCGATGCAAATTAACACAAAACAGCAAAACCGTGTTTTGTCGTGAGGAAATCTTTGCGAATTGATGGGTTGAGAAGCGGTTTCTTGCCTTCGGTCCAGGAAGACACTAAAAAAAAATATATTTTTACGGTAAAACGCTTTTGTGAATTTTTCCACAGAAAAATGCATTTCTTTGAGTGCTTAGGTATTGCTTGAAATTTTTTTATTTTGTATATAGTTAACGAAATGATCCCAATTTTCTTACTCGATGATTTGTGGGGTCACTGATCACGAATATTATGTAAAAAAGTCCGCCGATGCACCTAGGGATTCCAGGGCTCCCTTGATACCTTCATATCATCCAGAAGACCATAAAACAAGCATGCAGTGGTAACGTTATTGATTCACAATCGAGAGGCCACGGGTTTAAATTCGTCTAGTACTTTTTTTAAATTTTCCGTTTATATTATTTTTGATCATCATGTTCGTGATCAGCGACCACAAAAACCCCCGATTAAGAAAATTGGGATAATTTCGTTAGATACCTATTTACGAAATATTTTTGTTTCAAACAGTATGCATTCAAAAAAATGCATTGTTCTACAGAAAAATTCACTATAGCGTTTCCCTAAAAATAAGGAATTAATTACATTATTTTAGAATGTCTTCCTGAATCGAAGCAAAAAACCCATCTCGTTCCATCCATTGGGAGATTTCGGAGGTAATATGTTAGTTTGCCTCGCCTATTTTATAATAATCAAATGTCCAGAAATAAAAACATCGCCGGAGTAAAAGTTGACGTAGATCCCTGACAATGACATCATCGGACCAATGCGGTATATCATTGATGACTTCGCATTCCAACAATAGGTCATTCCTCCATGACGATAGACGAAGCTCAATTACAAATGGAGACTACATGAAGGCATTTTAATATTTTATTAATTTGTAAAGCTAACTAAAAAAGATGATTTACAAAATTTACCTCATTATGAATTAGTTCCACTATTTCCTGAGCATTATAGTAATTTGACTGCACCATTATTTATAAAACTAATATAAAAAACTAATGCGAAATATTGTGTACATTATAGTAAGTGTGCATTATATATAAGTATTCATATGATCCACCAGTGTTATTGGCAGTGCCTGATTCTTCTATTATAGTTCTGTCCCAGTTTTAATATAGGTAAGTTCTAATTTGACATATTTATGACATATTAAAGGCGTAGTTGATACTATGATTTTTCATAGTCTCAAAGATTCAGCCATTGTAATATTATAAGTAATTCATATAACAGGGGAAAAAACATCGTGAATTTGGACTTTGGATATAATCCGCTGAAATAGGGCTTAAATGAAAGATCATGTCGTATATAGTAAGCCATTAAAAAAGTTACAATGAGCGAGGTACTGAGGTACATGTCGTGGTTTTATATTGCAAATATTTTTGAAAACGTCACTTTAAAATATAGGAACAAATTTTCTGAATTCGTTGAACTAGGAGTATTACATAGCCATTAGAATGCTTAACAAAATGCGCTGCGTCTGATTGAAAAATTTTAATATGGCGACCTATTTGCAACACTTGAAATTTCGGATCGCTCCCCAGACTGTCACAGAGTACAGATCTTGATGAAAATTATTGCAGTCGGTTGCCAATTTTCAACTTACAAATGTGCAACAAATTGCTTTTAAAAAAATACTGTAGAACCAATAGAAGCCGAGATACGAGACATTCACTTTTTAGCGCGTAGCGGCGTTCTACTTAACCTATACATCGAAACTTGTCTGGTAATAAGTAGAAAGCTTAAGCTATACACCGAACTTTTTTCATAGTGAATCGAGCAATTTTTCGTGAAGAAATCGTTGTTTAATGTAGGGCTTAAACGTGCGGCCACGTGGTCGTTCAGCTGCCTCAGTCAGCCGATAGTGTTGCTTACTTTCCGCTCAATCAAGCTTATAACCTACAATTTTGCATCTCAACATGGAAATACGAAGTTTACGATTATTTTTCGTGTTTTTTCGATGCGGATAACGTTATTCTGTTGAATTCTGTTGAATGGTGCCGCCCGGTTGTAAATGAATACACAAATGTTTGCAATTTACTATTATTTATTAAAGAGAGACATTAAAATTTTATACAGTGTTCCAAAAATACAAAAAAATAGTAGTCTGGTTTTTGATGCCGGTTTTCCTTCCTCTTCTACTACTTCTTCTACAGTGTCGCTCATTACAGAATAAATTATATCTTCTTCTTCCTTTATATTTTCAATATACTCACTTACCACGTATACAAGCACTGTTTAGTTTACCAACTGAAGATAACCATCAACTTTTGTTCCTTTTCTGTTGTAACCATTCTCACCTAAAAGTTGGGATCGTCCAATTTAGTTGAAATTACAAGCGAGATAAACGTTTACATGATTTTTGGAACCGAACTAAAAGCGCTAGTGCACATATTTAGCTCGAGCTTCCTAAGACCGAATAAAGTTAGTGCGATCTAGCAACCGTATGCATGACCGGACTAATTAGTTCGAACCTACTTAGTTCATCGTTACTGCTTGATCTGATATCAAGCAATTTCAAGCTACTTGTAGTAAAATTAGACAAAGTAAAATTAAACCCCAGTAAAATTAGACAAAAGTAAGGCGATCTGTGGAAAAAATTCCTAGAATTGGAAATTTTTTTATATGCTTCCTTTACACTTGGGTAGACATCTTATATCAAAAGTCCCCAAGAGTGGGAGGTGAGCTCGAGTAAGGGGAGGGGGTTGAAGGCAACATTTTCAATTTTTCGCTCATATCTCGAAAACAATCACTCCTATCGGTTTTTACTTACCACAATTAAAGATGACAATTTGCTACAAAAAT
Source organism: Tetropium fuscum (assembly GCA_964058915.1). Classification (NCBI taxonomy): domain Eukaryota; kingdom Metazoa; phylum Arthropoda; class Insecta; order Coleoptera; family Cerambycidae; genus Tetropium; species Tetropium fuscum. The sequence continues at coordinate 63,720 of CAXKVY010001697.1, forward strand.
AGTTTAATGCATTTTTGTCATAGGACTAACCGTAAGCTAGCTACGGGATTCTGAAGTTCGAATTCTAAATAAAATTGCTTTAAAAATCCTTCTAAACACATCATTAGTATCTACTAAGCATTTATATGGAAAAGTGTGTGTAGAGCGCTCCCAACTAAACTGGCCTGCCTGAAGGCTCTTGTTCCCTCGCAGATGTGATTGATGGTAAATTCCTGCCCGTTACATCGAGTCTGGTGGGGTACAGGATCAACCTTCTCAGTGATATTTAGTCTATATGTGTACATAAAAAAACATTATAGTGCCTGCTACATAGTCGTTTTTACTGGCATCTGAGACACTGCTACCAGCACGAAACGTGCATACCAGAAACGTCGCACCACTACCACATCAATTGACATTGACGTCACCAAAGATATGGTAGTGACGCCTCAGCAACAGCACATTTTAGGCAATGAAAAAAATGAGGACGGATTCATCAGTATGCTATCTCGGAAAATAATTGCAGATGGGATAGAAGATAGATAGGCTGATGCTGATGCAGCTACAACTATTGTGCGGCCTTGGAGAAAGCAGAATGTGGTTGTTCAACGTCCATCATCGGCGAGGATCTGTATATATAGTGACAAAAGCAGCCTGACTAGGTCAATATTTCTAAATATGAATTTAGCAGTGACATTAGGATAAACGGGAGTGACAGTAAAAATGTTAAGTGACACTAAAAATGTGACTAAGCGCCATCATCTTCTATACAGTGATAAGTTGGAAGTTTCAAGCAAAATTTGCATTTTCAAACCGTAATCAGCATGTGTATTGAAATGTGACATTCCGCTGACATTTTAATGATTAGAAGGTTTCGTTCACAAGTTCATTCGAATATGTTACATTTAAAAAATATGTTTTGCGCGTTTTGGCAAATTGTCTATTTTTCTAAAATACATTAAAATGTTTAGCATTTTCGGTTATAACGGAAGTTGACACTAACTCTGTTATTTTAAATGCTGGACCGCACCAGCTATCAATTTTATTTTTTCTTAATGAACTATGACCTTAAATAAAACACCACCTAGTAGAAGTGCAACTGCCCTCTTAGCAACTATATGTCTACTTTATTAATTTCAATAATTATGTTTCCTTAAAAATCTAGTCAACGAAAGACTGTAGAGGGAAATGGAAGGAACCCAATCAAGTGCCAAGTTTCCAGCCTCAGTCTTCTGAGTTTTTTGAGCCACATGCCGTTTTTGGACTTGATGGTACCTACGTCCTAAACGCATGATATCAGGCAGCGTCCTTCGTTGGTGTAAAAGAAGCAAGATTTAATATGCCTTTTGAAGTAGATTTAGCGAAACTGAGCTAGCTACTGTAAAGAAGCGCGCGGTATCCTGCCGTATCCCCTTTCTATACCTACTTATACCTGTTCTGGGAAACACCTGTTCCTTGAACCAGACTGATACTTCTAATTGATAAATATTCTCTAACGTATATTACACCATTGCGGCGCCGACAGCGGCGGTAACAAAACCTAATACAAGAAGAGAAAATTTCAATATAATTCTTAAGTGCCCCCCCCACACGTTTCTGACCCAAGCGCTGCCGCTGAACCCTGTAATTTGAAATATATATCGCTATACAACCTTAGTGCTGTTGGAAAAAACATTATAAATAAGTGTACTTAATTTGTTCTTACTAAATTTACCGTCTAAAATGGGGTGTTACTATTTTTTGGGAAAAATGTTCACCTTTCCGCCGCTGAAACTCGTTACATATTAGACGCAAAAAAAAATTACCAAAAAGATGCGGAATTTTGTGTTCTGTAACTTTATATTCTTACATTTTTGTCGTTAGACCAACCATTGCAGAACTATTGTCAAAAAACAAATAAATTTTTTAAACTAAGTAATTTTTTGTACTTTTGATTCAAGATGGCGCTCGAGCGGTCCCCGTCTAAGGTCGAAAACTTGGATTTTTTGTCAAAGCCTAGACCGCAGCAACATACTAAAAAATTATTACTACCCCACCTTTTGCAAGGTAAAGGTCTTTTTTGTCATATACTGACTGGATTATAATGTCATTGTCAATTTAAATTACTTAAGCCTGTTCAACCTGTCGTTCTTGCGCGGATACGATTTTTTATTACAACACTCAATTTTTTTAATTTTAATTGAAAGATTGTAGGTCAAATCAAAGGAAAATTTTTGCATCCAAACTGTTGCAGGTGTCGGATAACAAAATTTTCCTTTGATTTGACGCATAATCTTTCAATTAAAATAAAAAAATTTCACCGCACAAGAACGACAGCTTGAGGTGCTGCGCGTTCGGAAACGCGCCCATACCGTACTCTGCAAATTTTACAGTGTAGCAGACTCATTAAAGTGAAGCCCCTAACACCGTGTTAACCGCTATTGTAATAACTTTCAAAAAAGGACGGTGTTCTAGGGACTATAACAGGATATATAATACATACCTACCTACTGATCAAATTTTTAATAACACTTAGTATAAAGAACGTTATCTTGATGTTTAAATATTATCATACTTAATTATTCCATATCTTAAATTATTACCTGTATTTGTCTTCCAATTATTTCAATTAATTTTATCAGATTTATATAAATATTAACCGTAAGTGGATTATGCAATATTTAAATAGTGTTACGATGCATATGCGTAAGAACAATGAATAAAGCACCTGGTTGTAATATTTAAAAAAATTCTCGAATTGAGAATCGAATAAATTATTAAATTGTTTGTACATTATATACTTAGCGCATATTATCTTATGTTGAGCTGAGTTCCCCGGTGGCAGCTGGTGAACTTAATAAGTGAAACATACGTATATTAAGCAGCGAAATCGCCATTTAAAAACTATATCTAAAAAAAATCCCTTGGAGCTTCTTCAATTAATTGTACTAAGTTTGTATTATTAATTCTGTGAAAATTAATGTATACCTATAGTGCATGTATACCTAGAAGCTTCGTTCTTGCGAAAGCCTCGTGTGACACTTGCAAAATTATTGATACATCCTCGTTATTCCATATCACAAATGAGGTCATATGTGTCCATACACCCGATTTTACAACTACAATTAAATACAACATTCAGAAAAGTTTTTGAGGTGAAAACTTCTTTAGGCGCGCTCTGCACTTTTATTTTTGTGGTTGTTGAAAGAGACTGGGCCGTCATGCATCAAGCTCGGCTATGTAACGCTCCTGCGTGTAAAGTCGGGTAAAGCGCGCTTTTAAAGCATTTCAAAGACCCTTATCGTGGTAGAAACAGTGTATACAACTCCCTTCGCCAGTTTGGCATCGAGTACACACCCAAAACCCCGGGAAATCCGTAAAACAAGCAAATTCAAAAAATTTTTACTTACATGTCAGTTCCTGACACGGGACCTACAAAAATGGACACAGGCCCTGAAAACAGCACCGAAATTGAAGATGTGTGCAAACTTGTAAAATTATATTCTTCTTCTACTTCAATAAACAATTCTACTAATTAATAATAGTTGGAAGTTATCATTAATAAGGAAGTTATTGATGTAATAAGGATCATAAAGACAGTCATTATGGTATCAGCTGTGAATATTATCAGACGAGGTGTTAGCCGAGTCACTGGTCGTATTATTCAATATTAAGGAGTATTTTATTAATCAGAAAAACGTTGAAATTAGTAAGTACATTGAGTACAGTGGACTGCGTTAATAAAATGGAAATCAGAAGGTTACAGACTTAAATAATCCAAAATGTCTAAATAAATTTTGTGACAGCAGATGAAAAATGTTCACTTACCTACAAAAGAAGCTGTGATTATGAAACTAAGTGGAGCTTGCAGAAGAATGGAGCTGACCAATAAGCTTAAAGAATATGTTGCAGCTGAAGGTTCAATGTTCATAATTATTTTGCCAAAAACAAAACAAAAGTAACGCAAGAATTTTTTGTAACATCTGGGAATGGATATGGTGGAACTTGTCAGACAGTATCTCTAAATGCGACCAGATAACACAAAGCATCGACGTTTTTTTTGTTTCCTAGAGAAATAATAAATGCACGAAATAACCAGTTGCAATTACCAATTCTTTGGTAAAATGCCAAATATTATTGCTACTTTTTTGAATTTACTAATATATAGGGTAGGTTACTTCACACAGCACATATAACTAGCCCGAATTGCAGCAACTAACAGTAGTACATTTATTATAACGCAATGAAATCACTAAGATTTTTGACACGACCTTGATTTTTCTTGAGATTTTAATTCAAACGTTTGCTGGCTGTTTTATAATATGACCTTCACAGGTGATTCACTCATTGTATCCAACATTTTGTATCGAATATCTGCCACCACAGCTACCAGATTCATTATAGAATAGACTTCATTCACCATTCAAGGCTTAATAATTAGTTTTTACCCATACCTACTCTGTATCGATACTCCACTACTGTTATATGTCAGCCTTGAGTGAAAGCTGTGAGATCCATTCTAATCGAAAAGTGCTAACCATAACCTACCTATACATATACTTATAGCAAATAATAAAATCTTGCATTACATTTAAGTATAAGCAACATAGTTAACGTAGGTTCAAGAGATAAAAACGGTTAAACATATTATTTAAATATATTTGAAAGATTAAGCATAACAATTAAACATAACGATTTAAGTGAACACAGGATAGATTATATTTATCTCTGACATATACAAATATATACAAATGATATAACGAATAATGGGGAACTGAAGAAGAAATAGAACAGCCGAACTGATGTCGATTTCAGTGGAAATCGACATCAGTGATATTTCGTGAACTCCATCGGAAATTCCGCAAGCTGCAAATTAGTTACTCTCAATTTGCTTCCAGTGTAGTCAAGAAGCAAGTATGAAAAGCAGTATGAATTATTCAGTAAATAGTGCGAATCAAAAGGAACCCAGAAAATATCAGAAAATATTGTACTTGCGTATGTATTTTGCAGAGAAAGCCAAGGTAATGGAATCATCTACGCTGTGGTCGATATATTCAATAATTTTAACTGCTGTCTCGTGCATCTATTGACAAAGAGATTTTTCTTCTCAAGCCAGTTAAGAAGAACGAACGAATGATTAACACTCATTAATATATTATTTATATAGCTGTTCTTTTAATAACAGTAAGACTACAAGTCATAAAACTCAACATGAACCTGACTTTGAAACTGACTAAAATGAAGCCAAATTTAAATTAAATAAATTTTTGTCTACACTTTAATGCATACATTTTATACAATTTTCTTATTGATTTGCATATTTTTCACACGTTGCTGATCTATCAAATAGAAAAAAGTTCTTATCTCAAAATAAGATGCAGTCAGTTCCTAATATACCTAATTGAATATGTTGTATGGACTGAACATTTCATATGCTAGTAAATTCATGGACAAACGTACAAATACTTTACAGAAAATGTTGCATTAACATTTTGTTTCAATAAAAAAATATTCCCAATTCACAAATTTCTCAAAGAAAACGAAAATTATTGGAAGTAAACTTCGTTTTCTTTACGAACGTAACTGAGATATAAATGACTATTAATTTTAAGTGCAGAACAACTTTTTGTAAGGAAAGCTTTATTAAAAATATGCTAAAAATTAATATATATATATATATATATATATATATATATATATATATATATATATATATATATATATATATATATATATATATATATATATATATATATATATATATATATATATATATATATATATATATATATATATATATATATATATATATATATATATATATATATATACACATGTAAAAGAGAAAAATACTCTAAGCATCTATCGAAATATTATCTTAAAACCACTAGACCTAAGGTAGATTTATTAATATCCAAATAATGAAAATTAAACTATCCATCACTTTCCAACATGAACTACAGTCTATTTTAAGAAATTGAAAATACCGATATTTAAGAAACTATTTTGTTCACCCTATATAAAAAAGATAAATCTTAACTTTGGCTTGAGTTTTAGTCGACATAGGTTAGACATTACATGAATTTTTACGATAAACCAAAAATTTAAATATCCAATCTTAAATGAACCGAGAATAATGGCTAAAAAATATTTCAATGTGGAGAAAAAAAATATGGTTGGAGATAGGGCCTCAAAAGGCTTCAGACACCATCTGAAAATACAAGGTGTTTCATTAAAAAAATATTCTGTTATGCACCGGATTTTTTGAGACACCCTGTATATGTGCCACTAATTTAAATGTCAGGTTTCATTATCCTCATTGTCCTTCATTAACCTCATTGGCTCTGTGTGGATTATACCTTTTCTCTGGGAATAAAGCTGTAACCGAAGAAGAGGGTATTAAATGGACACGCTGTATATGAAATCAATATTTTTATGTTTAATTTTATTTCTAAAATTTTATATTATCATGTATTGAACAAAATATGAGCAATATTTATAATGAATTTGTACGTTTAATTTTTACGTAATTTAAGAATAGAAGCATTGCTTAAGAATGTTTAAGCAATTATTAATTCCAATTACTTACTACTCAAATAAATAATTACGTTACAATAAAAATAACAAAACCAGCGTTGAAGAGACATATAGATATATTTGGAAAACGTATAGCATAACATATATTATGTAGTGACCATACGAAAAATTTTGCAACCGCATGAACTTATGGGGATAACCACTTTTCTTTTAGTCGCGAGAATAAAAATGTTATCTGCTTGTTCTTGCTGGGGCACACATTACCGCACAGTTTAGCATATAGTGATGGAGGTTCAGACAGAATAAAGCAGCTTCCCTGACAGATCACTTCATCCTTTTCACTGATAATTAATTCTACAACATAACTAACGTAAATATAACCAAATCGGTTTATTACAGTCAGATGTCAAGCATCCATCGAGAGATATGAAACACTGCAACAATCTGCCTGCAAATATGTATGTGTGTGTGTGATATTTAAATAATTTAGGAGTGTTATCATCATAAAACATAATATTTTAGATATAAGGTAAGTATGATTTTTATTAGACACAATTATTGTTATTATTGTTATCTATTAGAAATTATAATAATGTAGGTAATAGAAATAATAATTGCCTGTTTTGTAAATTAGTTCCAGTACATTCAAGGAAAAGTGCTATTTGTCAGAAATGGTAAATCTGTTTATTTACATCGTCGAATGGAATAAATAATAACTTGATATTGCAATAGGATTATAATTAAATGGTCAACTGACCTACTTTAAGGAATGTACACCCATTTTATGAGTAATGCCGTTAGAAGAATTACAATAACTACTTGTAGTCGCAATTTTTCCAAGCCCGAGTTATTTACAGGTGTTCAAAGCAAATTATACATATCGTATTAAACACCTGACATTGTTCTCTGTACTCATAATGTTGCCCTGAGGCTTTTGTGAATTACATATATTACATATGTATAAAAAACATCAACCGGTAAAATGTGTTTGTTGGTATATTGTTTAGTAACGAATATAATAGATAAGTATAAATTATGATGCTACCGTTTACATAATCATCTTTCACTCTGGTTAGACATAGGGTGGATTTCTTAGAGAAGACATAGGGCACATCATCATATGTACAGGCCGATATCGGTACCTACCTATCGATACGATAATATAGATAGTTATCAATAATTTATCGATAACTATATATCTATAACTATCTATCAATATATAATCTATCATCGATACGAATTAATTTATGCGACACTAGTGGACTGACGACGGATGACAATGAAATGCGACGGGCGAAGCCATGACATATATGTATATATATATATATATATATATATATATATATATATATATATATATATATATATATATATATATATATATATATATATATATATATATATATATATATATATATATATATATATATATATATATATATATATATATATATATATATATATATATATATATATATATATATATATATATATATATATATATATATATATATATATATATATATATATATATATATATATATATATATATATATATATATATATATATATATATATATATATATATATATATATATATATATATATATATATATATATATATATATATATATATATATATATATATATATATATATATATATATATATATATATATATATATATATATATATATATATATATATATATATATATATATATATATATATATATATATATATATATATATATATATATATATATTTCCCTCTACCTATACCTATGCCCCCCTATATGCCTAATATACGGGACGAGAGAAAATATAGGTATAGAAAATTTTTGCATTATCATATTTGCATTTTCCATGGTGTATGGCTGCAAATATAGTCTATGGCTGCTTTTTATATTTTTGTGCCAGTCATATGTGAAAATTTATTATGTAATAATAATGATATATAAAAATATCTCTACCCCTCAATGAGTCAGAGACTTGTGCGGGAGAGGGGGCGGGATGATATTATTTCTCGGGCCGCATGTACGATGGCACAAAATCCCCAAAAATATCCTTAATCCATAATCCCCAAAAACTTGACAAAGTAATGTTTACCGCCCCATTGGGTACCCCGCCCCATTGGGTAAACCCTGAAAATACGATATTTCATTTTCACATAACCTGAAATAGATTTTTATTTCGTTTCTTTGAAGTTTTAACACCCCATACGATAAGACAAAAAATGTTAGGCAATTTTTTTTCAAAATTAGCGATATTTCGAAAACTGAGATATCGAAAAATTTATGAAATCAATCTTATAGCATACTTTACAAGCTTTTATTTAACTTGCTATGTATGCATCTATCTATGTATGTTTGTTCGGGTCAAATTTTGCAAACTGAATTTTAAAGCAGTTATCCTCAAACCGATTGAACTGAAATTTTGCATGCACGTTCAGTTTGGATGACAATGCGTGGTTACATAAGTGTCGTTATTTTACAGTCTTCTATTTCACTCGCTGTGTATGTATCTATGTATGTAACTCGCTATGTATATATCTTGTTCGGGTCAAATCTTGCAACTGAATTTTAAAGTAGCTATCCTCAACCGATTGAGCTGACTTTGCATGTATAGTTTGGATGATAATGCATGGCTAGCTAAGTGATGTAATTATAAATCCAAAATGGCGGAGCGCCCAAGATGGCGGACTAGTTATTTTGTATGCACTTCTATGACATGGGTATCAAATGAAAGGGTTTTGCTGAGAAGAATGCGAAAATAAAATGACGTCACTCTAAATCCAATATGGCGAACTCCCAAAGATGGTGGACTATGTTTTCTCATGGGGTGCATAAACCCCATTATGCTCGAACAAATGTTGTAGGGACCGACAAGGGTCAATTGCAGTCGATACAACTTTTTAAAGCTGATCTAAGATCTTATTAATTAACAGGCTTAGAAACATGTCCAGCAATATCTAAAAAATAAAAAATAAATTACTAGTAAAAATACATTTTTCAAAACAAGCTTTTATTTAAATGCTCTAAAAAAAAAGAAAATAGACTTTAAACCTAAATTTGCTTGTCGTGAGATTTAACTGTGTAGATAAACAATAATACAATATGTAACTTGATATTGACATAAGTAATTCTAAGAAAAAATTATGTTTTTTTATAAAATAGATAAATCTCGCGACAATCTTTTATATCATATAAATTGTGTATTGTAATAAATTGATGGGTTCAATTTACTCCAAAGTTTATTTTCTTATTTTTAGAGCATTTAAATAAAAGCTTGTTTTAAAAATGTTTTTTCTATTAATTTATTTAGCTTAAATTTTATAAAGAATGGCTTTATCGCTAAGATGCATAGTTTTTTCGAGACATAAGCGAGAAACCGAAAAAGGAATCCTTCTACGTGCCCTCTGCCCCCCGGTCACCTCATAGGAGCGGGGACTAAGTATGTTTACTTACTTAGTCCATACAAAGTCCCAAAGTCAAAAATTCTGTTCCTGCCATTTCCCCCTATAACCCCCCGTTAGACTAATGCATTTATGTCATACATGCATAAAACGCATTATCATATTTCGGCGATCAGCTGGTCTCGTTTCGCATATTACCCCGGGCTGACAATGCTAATTTTCTGCACTTGTGGACAATATTTATAATATAATGTACCTTACTCAATACTAAAAGTAAATCTATCACTTTCAAATTATGCACATTATACAGTCTTTTATATTTTAAAAAGGGTCGGTCATGTTTCAACGAACAAATTTTAAAGTGAGCACAATAAAAATGGAGGAAAATAGACGCTCCGAAGGCAAGCACATCAAAAGGAAGCACCCACTAGAGAGGGCAAATTTAGTCTCTAAATTATTTTTCTGGTAAGGACGTATTTTATCATATATATGTTCTACTATTTTTATTCTTCTTTTACAATTTCTTTTAGCTGGTTGTTGCCACTTTTTGTGAAAGGTTACAAAACAGAACTGACTGAAGATGACATGTACGGAACTCTTGAGGCTAATGAGTCCGGTAGACTTGGAGATAAGTTAGAAGAAGCCTGGAACTCGCAATTAAAGAAAAAGAAACCGTCACTATGGGTTGCCATAATGAAAGTTTTCCGAGGCGAAATCATATTGTATGCCTTTTATCTAATGTTTATGGAATTAGTAATCAAGTAAGTATTCACATAAAATCTAATTTACATTCAAAATGGCTTATATTAGTAACAATACATATTTTAAAATCAAATTTTATTTTACCAACTCTAAGCAAAAAATTGTAATGGTAATAATAAGAATAATAATAGAGACAGCCCTTGCACAGTTAAGCTTTGTGGAACAGTTACCAAGAGCACCAAGAACTGCGCTACCCGATAACCTCTGAAGACGTTCGGAGAGCCCTTGAAGTCTCAAGAAACCTTGTTACTCTGGGTGCATATGGGTTTGAGAAAAATATTCAACATCACCAATTAGCCAGAGATTTTAATGACTTGCTGCATGCGGAGCAACAAATTCCAGCCTAGAGCAATAACCTTAACTCATGTTAAAGAGTTTTATGCACATCTTAAATATACTAGTACTCATGGCAGGGGACGGGGTGTACCCACAGAAATAAAACTACTAGAACGGAAAAAGCATAATCCCGCTAATAATCTTCCTATGCCGCTAACATGGCTTCAGATGACTGGAGTTGAGGTTGCTTGCGCCGTTTAACTGAACATAGAAATAAGAAAGTTGAGGAAGGAGGAAGGAAATAAAAGAGAATATAAATTTCCATAAAATAATTTTTTATAAAATCAATTGTGAATTTTTTTTATGTAAACAATATTCTACGTTAAACAGAAATTATTTGTTAATTATAGGCACTAACTAAGTTTCTTCAGTTCATATTTTATAATTCTCCCTTTATCCTCGGATTAATCTAAGGCGCGATTATTCAAACACCATTTCCGTTGCGAAATATGAACGGCGCAGAATCAGCTTTAGAGGATGACGAATAACCTGTCTTCAATTGGTCACAGATCGCGTTTATTGCAATTCACTTCTATTTTCTTTTTATTGCTGTGGGTGCACCATCACATTATACCAGCAGAGGTGGAGCTGTAAGCGGTGAATAGCTTGCTGCCACGAGAACCTGGTGATCGATAGACGCAATACGCAGGATTCCAGACAGTAAAAGCGAAACCTCTATGGCCTGGAACGACTACTGCAAAGCATTTGTCGCCAAATTGCACGAGTTGATAATACGTACATTTGCTTCAGTGTTTAATAGTTAAATAGTGAGATGCATGGAACAACTGATACCGCTCTGTAGAATCCGCATCACATTTACATCGGGTGATTGAAGGGCGCAAACAGGTTATCTTTAAGTGAGAGTATTTCAAGGATACTTCATTAGTCCCCTCGATTTCTACATCTCACTCCTGCCGTTATATGTTGCGCTTGCGAGAATACGTGATTCCACCTACGGCCCAGCCGGTAATAGGAGCAACAATGTCATTTCTTTGTGTTGCGACTATATGAATGACCACCGAGGAAAATGATTTACAAATCTCTCTCCGCGTGGAGCAAGAGCAGCACCGCGAGTATTGGTATCAAGTTTGGGTTGGATAAGAGCGCCCTGATTCATCTCAAGAGTAGTCGATGTAGGAACTTCGGAGTAAATGCGCAGCTAGTATACTGACGCAACTAACACACCACATAGATGCCTAAGAGACGTATACCACCTAGGTGTGGGACAAACACAGGTGGACATGATAAAAGACTCCACGGTTTTCCATGGTAAGTACCGATATCTACTCCGATAGATCAGAACTGTCTGGAACCATGATACGGATCGTGGTCGGGAACCAACAAATTATTGGCGACAAATATGCTTGCCGTTCCGAATCTACTGCTTTGGAGTAAGTAAATTCTTTCAGGAGGAGTTGCAACAGCTCAACATTCTGATGCAAAATGTCGGACTTTTTCCTAGATCATCCGTACAATGTCTATACTTTCCATTACATTATAGAGGCTATGGGTTCTTGGGATTGGAGTCTTTCCACATCGTGATAGCTCTCAACATGGCCTGTAATATTACCAGGATTTTTTTCATAGCAGATAGTAGATTTTGTTCGATTAATTATACCTTTCAATGTTGCTGTAGCTCCAAAATGTATTTGCTTTTTACAGATTTTGATTAATGTTCATTGCAGATATTTATAAACACAAGAGGAACTGAACCTTTACGATCCAGGAACTGAATGACCCTTTTGTTTTAGGTTGTCTTTCCCTTTGTTGGTTTCCAAGTTCCTTGATTATTACGAACCAAACCAAATCATCATGACCAAGAAGGAAGCCTGTATATATGCTGGATTAATAGTTACTACATCATTTGTGAATGTTTTATGCAACCATGCCTACCAGCTGCGAGTCTTTCACTTAGGAATAAAACTGAGGGTAGCAGCTTCTTCGTTGATTTATAGAAAAGCCTTAAAACTGAGCACATCGGCTCTTGCAACAACTACAAGTGGGCATATGGTCAACTTATTGTCAAATGATGTTGCGAGATTTAATTCCGCTGCACAGCATTTTCACAGTTTATGGTTGGCACCGACTGAGACGGTACTTGTCATGTACTTGGTATATAGTTATGTTGGACCTACTGGATTGGCTGGTGCCTGCTTTTTATTATTATTCATCCCTTTTCAAAGTAAGTAATACCCGGATATGAATTTGTTTACAAATTTACTTCCCTCACTGCAAATCGCATTTTTTATATTGCCCGAATTTATATTGCTTAATGGCTCATTTGAAACTAACCGGATTTGTATGCAATATTTACCACATGCAGATTTATCGAAAAGCAAAAATATAAATATATATTGTATAGAATAAAAGTGGAACTTCATCTGCAATGACATATTTGGTTTCAGTATACATGGGAAAGAAGACGTCTCAATATCGACTACGGACTGCTTTACGTACAGATAAGAGAGTGCGATTAATGAATGAAATCATAACAGGAATCCAAGTAATAAAAATGTATACTTGGGAGGAGTCCTTTACGAATTTGGTAAAAATATCGAGGAGGTTTGTTCACTCTCTAAAAATGTTTAAATATATTTACTAACATATTTAATTACAGGAAAGAAGTAAAGCAAATTTTCGCTACTTCTGTCATAAAAGCTCTGGTCTTGTCTTTCAATTTAGTTTTGAATCGCGGAGCTATTTATCTATGCATTTTAACCTATGTCTTAACAGGAAACACTATTAGTGCCTCATATGCTTACACAGTTTCACTTTTCTATAGCATATTAAGGCAAATCGTAACGATAAACTTCCCTCAAGGCGTCACACTGTTTGCCGAAGCAAACGTTTCAGTTCAAAGAATTCAGCAGTACTTGCTATACGATGAAAGAAAATCCGATGCAGATATACCCAATGTAAATATAAATGGACAACAAAACCATAAAGTAGAAGCAGGTGTCCACTTAAATAACGCATCGATAAAATGGTCGAATGAATCATCTGAAAATACCCTGGAGGGCATTACCTTTGATGTTGCCTCAAATCAATTAGTTGCAGTAATTGGTCCAGTAGGTGGAGGTAAGACGGCTCTACTTCATGCTATTTTAGGTGAGCTGCCTCCAGTTCAAGGTTCTGTAGATGTGATAGGTACTATATCATATGCCTCGCAGGAACCATGGCTATTTGGGGCAAGTGTCAGGCAAAATATTATCTTCGGTCAAGAATATAACTCAAAGAAATATGAACAAGTTGTGAGAGTCTGTGCTTTACAGAGAGATTTCACTTTGTTTCCTTATGGAGACCGTACTCTTGTAGGAGAGAGGGGTGTTACACTAAGTGGTGGGCAAAGAGCTAGAATTAATTTAGCCCGAGCCATTTATAAAGATGCTGATATATATCTATTAGATGACCCTCTTTCGGCTGTTGATACCCATGTGGGCCAACAGTTATTCGAAGGCTGCATATCTGGTTTCTTAAGAGGAAAATGTGTGGTTCTGGTAACTCATCAACTTCAGTATCTTAGAGATATAAATACTATTTATTTATTGGAACAAGGGAAAGTGTCAGCATCTGGTTCATATTCTACGCTAAGAGGAATCAACAGCGAATTTGCAAAACTTCTAGTGGACAGGCGAGAAACTGATCGGGATGAAGTTGACAGAAAATCAAGGCTACTGGAAAAGAAATGGTCTGAACTAAGTGGAAATTTTGATATACCAGATTTGCAGGATGAATACAAAGCTAAAGGTACTGTTTCCTCTGATGTTTATAAAAGTTATGTGCGAGCTAGTGGCAATTGGTGTAAAACAGTATTATTACTTTTAACATTTGTTGGCTCCCAACTGTTTGCTAGCGCAGCAGACTATTTCGTTACTTTGTGGTAAGTGGCGCTATAATTATTGTAATTGTTTGTAGCCAATTATTATATTTTTAGGGTAAATTTAGAACAATGGAAAAGCGAAAATGTAATGATAACGGAAGAAACTCCACTGACAAACAATACAAATTTAGTAACGGAAAGTAGCGATGAAACATCTGATGAATCGTTTTATTATTATTTTATGAAGTTCTTTAATGAAAAAATTTTGCTGATTACATATAGCAGTTTAATATTACTGACTGCAGTTGTAACGATTACCAGATCAATATTTTTCTTCAAATATTGCATGACAGCATCGAAGAGACTGCATGATCTGATGTTTAATAATATAGTTTATGCGAGAATGCGTTTTTTTAATACAAATCCGTCTGGAAGAATCCTAAACCGATTTTCAAAAGACATTGGAGCTGTTGATGAAATATTACCAACAGCAATTATTGACACCTTACAGGTAGTACTTTATATCCTTCATGGCCAAGTGCACCGTAGTGTTAATTCTGGATCATGTTTAAGCTTGACTTATTTTGACACACTTGCATGCAAATTTGTCAAAATAAGTTCAGGTAATCTTTAGAATTCTCTAGAAAGAGAAAATATAAGTTTATATACACTATTGTGAATTTGGGGTCTTACCCTACATATGGGCCTTATTTAGGTACCTATATCATTTCACTATTTAACTGGTTGACCAATATTTTACTTATTTTTTATTTGAGAAATTGGATATTTTTAATATATTATATAAATTATATATAATTGGATATCGTAAGTTTTTATTCTATTTTATTCCTGGACATTCCTTAATAATTATTATACCAGGTGAAATTTAATGATATTTTTTGGTCAAAATTCGAAAAAGTAGTAAAATAAGTAAACTATTGCCCTCCATCTATAAAAAATATTTTCTTAAATTCACGCTATTTCGTCGAGGCTAGTGGGGGTGATATCTTCGATTTACTGCATCACATGATCAATGATATTATAATAACTCGAACCATTATTGTAATCCTATGATTAAAAAACGGTACACATCCATATGGTCGAGCGTTGTCGCATCGCATCAACATGAATAAATTAACTTACAATAATATGAGTACCTATTAGCAAAATGCACTACATTATTTCCTAGGTTTGTTATAGTCGAGGACATAAAGCAATGAACTATCGATTTTATTAGCAGTAAAATCTTAATGCGGTATTTTGCCGTCGTGATATTCGTGTTCAGCGACTTCAAAAACTCCCGAGTAGCAAAACTGAACTCATTTCCATCAATATTTGCCGAGTTGTAATTTTTTATTTACTATCTCTCCGAGATGCACTTCTAAGATGCATATTTTTTATGCAAAAATGGATTTATCTGTACAAACACAAATCAGATTTGTGATACTTTATAATAATTAATGAATAATTGAATTTGTACTTAGTTTTCTTAAATAAAAATTTAAAATAAGATTTTCTCCACTTTATGCAAAATACAGTCGACGGATTTTTTTTTAACCAACTCGTATATTAAAACGGGATTAATAATCTCAAAAATTAACGTTAAAATATCTAAAATAGTTAAAATATCTCTATTATTAATCGCTGTCATTAATGCACTAGTTCGTTAAATAACTATTAGAGCATCTTTGAAATTTATAAGATTTCTGTTGCTGACCTGTGGGGTCGGCAGGTACTGTGGTGTACCGGGTCAAGAGTAGTTAGATGGACTGCATTTTAACGAAAACTCACCAGGAACAATCAACAACGTTTATTTGATATTAACGCATGAGTAACGGTTAACAATAAAATATGCTCGATGGACAACTGTTGATAACTGATCTTGGATAGATCACAGCATGTTACAGAATGTATGTGGGTGACCTAGTTACCGCATTATATAACGTCGCCTAGATGAAAAAAATTCTTTGCCCTTGAGTTTTCCAGTACGCTATTAAACATTTTTTTTAAAATTTCGTAACAAAATGGATATTTGAAAATTTGTTCAAATTGTGTAATGATTTCATATAGAATTTACAAAAGATTTTTTAATTAAAGAAAAAAAATATTAAGTTGATTGAGAGAAAGCAACTGATAATTGGGAAATACAAGTATGAATTTTTTTGCACTCATTTCTCTGCGACTGCGCAGAAGGGACAAACGTTGTGAGAAACGTTAAAAATATTTTAATTGCGAAAAATGAAATACTTTTCTATGACATTTATGAGATTTTCATTATATATATATATTGGTTATTCTCGATTTTTGGAAAAACGGTTAGGAAAATCGAAAAATTTTATGAGAGGTAATTTGTGCACCGTGCACCGCCCTCGAGATATTTTGAATTTTATACCAAAATTATCGAAACATTTTTTTTATAAAGATAAACAATAATAAAACTATAGGCAATATTTATTTATTAAAACGACATGGGAAAAGTTTTCCAATAAACTTAAGGAAATTGTTACTTAAACTTTGGAACTTTTTTCAAAATGCATTGATCAATTTAGTACATAATGTTTGTAAACGCTCTCACGAATTGAACGCACAAACCCACATTAAGTTCCATCTTACTGCTCAAAAAATCGATAGTTTTTAGCCATTTTTAGTGCTTTATTTCTCCTGCTATTAGATAGACATCGGGCACCATTCACTGCTTGCTTTGAAATTGTTCCAGTACAAATGCCATACCTGGCAACTACAGAATATTCGTCTAACTGCTATACGGTTTAGCATACACTTAACAATTATCAACGTACTTTTCGTCTCCAAACACCAATACTCTTGTCTGAATGTAAGAAATTCGGTATTCATTAGCAAAGAGATAACCCCTCATGCAGTTTTCTGCACCCCAATTTAAATGAGATGCAGAAAACCGAAGACGTCTTACCTTATATTTTAATAAACATATTCATCAGGTGCATAGAATTTTGCCGATCGAAGTTTTATGTGAATTAGAAATATGTCCCTTCTGGGGGTTGTTTTTTAGCGACCGTTTGGAATTAGAATAATTACTACGATAACTCATATTCGAAGAAAAAATTCACAGATTTCGCAATCCTTGCAACTATCGGAGACATTGGAAATGATAACAAAATATATGAAATATAATATACCGATCCTTTTGAGTTGTTTCGAATACGTCAAATACTATGGTGCGCGTGCATGCTTGTGGCAATTTCCAGATTGCCTTTAGAATGCTTATGTTTATTAAGTGTTTATTAGTAATGTTTGGCGTACGATTGGGTCCCTAGCATTTTATAAATTTAGAATAACACGTTACTTAATAATTTAATATAATATTGAGTATGGATACTGTCAGAACGTACTACGCACCGAGTTATTGTCTCAGTCAATACAAGTTGCGTTGTATTTATCTTACTCGCTTGCTCTAACAGGATAGGTCTATTAACTGTTTATTATACACACAAGGTTATATATAAATATAAGCATAATTTTTTAGCATTTTATTTTTGAAAAACTTAAATTTTAATTAACCAGCTTATATTGGATTTGCAGTTAAACTTAAAAAAACACTCACAGATCTTACATGTTACACAAGTACCGCAGGCGTATTGGTCTGGTATAAAATACCAGACACAAGTGGTAAAATTTTCTCAAGTGAATTGAATAAAAATAAAACTCAGTTGTGTTACAATTTTTTTGTTCGTTTGACCCTGAAAATCTTGTCGTTTTAAACAGGTTATCTTGCATGGGGTGGTCAAAAATTACAGTCTCATTTTTATTTGTTTTCGAATGAATGCTATTCTTTAAAAAAGTTTTTGCTTGCCTAAAAATAGTGATGACTTTGTCAAAAATTGTATTGTATACACAGGGTGGTTAAGAATTACAAAATCTTAAAATTTGAAAAGAGGAAACTGTGATTTTTGATCACCCCGTATAAAAACAATTGTGGCTTTCTTTATACGTGGTGATCAAAAAGTATAAACTTTGTTCTTGAATTGATTTTGTAATTTTTGACCACCCCGTATAATAAACATAATTGTTGTCGACATTACTTTAAGCAAGCAAAAACTTTTATAAATAATAGCGTTTTCCCGAAAACTAAAAATTCTTTGATATTTTGTAATTTGTGACACCCCGTATAAAAAATATGATTTTTGTCGACGTTAATACTATTTTTTGGGCAACTAAAAACTTTTATAAATAATATTTTCTTTTGTAATTTTTTACCACCCCGTAAAAAAAACATAATTTTTGTCGACATTACTTTAGGCAAGCAGAAACTATTAAAAATAATAAAAAAATTTTTGAGATTTTGTAATGTGCGACCACCCCGTATAAAAAATATGATTTTTGTCGAAGAGTAAACTGTGATTTTTGATCACCCCATATAAAAACAATTGCGGCAAAATCATCATTAGTTTTTTATACGTGGTGATCAAATAGTACAAACTTTACTCTTACCGAATTTTAAGATTTTGTAATTTTTGACCACCCCATATGACAAACTTAATTTTTGTCGACATTACTTTAGGCAAGCAAAAACTTTTAAAAATTATAGCGGTTTCTTGAAAACTAAACATTTCTTGAGATTTTGTATTGTGCGACCACCCCGTATAAAAAATATGATTTTTGCGGATTTTTATCGAAGAGAACTGTGATTTTTGATCACCCCATATAAAAACATAATTGTCGCAAAATCATCATAAAATTTTAATACGTGGTGATCAAAGGTACAAACTTTACTCTTACCGAATTTTAATATTTTGTAATTTTTGACCACTCCGTATAATAAACATTATTTTTGTTGACATTACTTTAGGCAAGCAAAAACTTTTGTAAATAATAGCGTTTTCCCGAAAACTAATCATTTTCTGAGATTTTGTAATTTGTGACCACCCCTTATAAAAATATGATTTTTGTCGATGTCATTACTATTTTTTGAGCAAGTAAAAGCTTTTATAAACAATAAAATTTTCTCGACAATGTATAATTTTATAGGTGGTGATCAAAAGGTACAAACTTTACTCTTACCGATTTTAAGATTTTGTAATTTTTGACCACCCCGTATAATAAACATAATTTTTGTCGACATTGCTTTAGGCAAGCAAAAACTTTTATAAATAATAGCTTTTCCCGAAAAGTAAAAATTTTTTGAGATTTTGTAATTTGTGATCACCCCGTACAAAAAATATGATTTTTGTCGTCGTCGTTACTATTTTTTGGACAAGTAAAAACTTTTATAAATAATAGCGTTTTCCCGAAAACTAATTTTTTTTTGAGATTTTGTAATTTGTGACTACGGGGTGGTCACTTGTGACTACGGGGTAAAAAAATATGATTTTTGTCGACGTCATTACTATTTTTTGGGCAAGTATAATTAACGAAATTACTACTTATACTTGAACAGTTTTGATATTACAGGTAAAACTAATATTCATAAGAATAATAATTAATAAACACTAGCGGCCAAGTGACCCAGGCAGCTTTCACGATCGGGAATTATGCAGTGATTGCTGTTAGGCATTCTTTTTTATTTAAAAAAATATAAATAAGAAACAATTCAAATAATAAATTCATTATTTAAATTCATCAGATTACTCTTTTAAATGTGTATGCTGCTGAATGTATATTCTTAAAACGCGGCCGCTCATTAGCTAAATCAGAATCTCTTATTTAGTGATTTATGATTTCATTTTTGCTATCATAATTCACAATGGGAACCTACTCATGTTGTATATACTACAAATTCGATTAAACAATTCGAATTTTTATAAGTTCATCCTAAATAAATTCGATTATATATCTCGTGTAAACACTAACGCCCGGTTCTGTGGCCCGGTGTCGACTCTTTTAGGATAGGACCGTACCGACTACGGCTGAGCGATATGTTTATTGTTTATGTTATCGAGATGCGGTAGACATATTTAATTGCCTTCAGGGCGAGACAGTTTCGATAACTGTAAAGTATTTATGGGCTGCTTTGACGGCCCTATGAAAGGAATAATATGTAGAGCTTTTGTTAGTTAGTTTAGAATAATATACGTTTGTAGCCTACACTTGTTCTTTTATTTTAATTATCGTTGGGCATTCGTTTACACTCGAATTATTAAATTTATGAATATTATGATTATGAAAATATCCCGATTATTCCCATCACTACTAGCAATGCGCCACCTCTTCCAATATAGCTGCACTGAATACTCCCCACTCCCCAGTACTCTTCACGAACCGAGCGTTGCGATATCTACATGTATTGCGTCACTAGATCGCGACACCGCTGTCTTTTGGCCTTGAACGAAAACTTCTAACTTGGTACCCATATACTCTTGTCTAAACATAAACATTTCCAATGTTAAAAAAAGGTGAAATCGATCAACTTGTTTAAGCAGTACTTTGATGTAAGTAGTCCTATATTTTGGGTGGGACCAATTTCCAGCAATGTACTTGTTTTAAATCTACACTGATTTTTAGATTGGCTTAACGGTTTTAGCAAGTTGTATAATAGTTGGATCTTTACATCCATGGATCCTAGTACCGACCGTCGTGATCCTAATAATTTTCTATGGCTTGCGGGTAGTCTTCCTAGCTACCAGTAGGGATATAAAACGGATAGATGCTGTAAGTGAGTATTTTTCCTTTTCTTTCTGTGCTATTTAACTAAGAATATGTTATAATCTTTGTCATTTCAGCTCGTAGTCCAATATTTACACATTTATCTGCATCCTTACAAGGTTTAACAACAATTAGAGCATTTGGTGCTGAGGAGATACTAAAAGAGGAATTCGATTACTATCAAAATCAAAATACAGCTGCCTCTTTTACGTTCTTGACAGCCAATAGGACATTCGGATTTTGGTTGGATCTCCATTGCGTGATTTATATAGCGTTAGTTACTGTCAGCATACTCTTCGTTAAAAGCGGTTCGTATTTTTTTGTAGAATAATTTTCAAATGAATTTTACGTAAAACAGGTTTTTCGAGTTTAATGATGAACTAATTTGGGGAAATGTTAGGTTGAGAGTAATGCTCTTTTAGATACATTTGGAGGGAATGTTGGTCTGGCTCTCACACAAAGCCTCAGCATTACCGGTATGTTTCAATGGGGAATCAGACAATGGAGTGAGTTGGAAAACCAGATGACATCTGTCGAACGAGTTAGAGAGTATATTCAAATACAGCCTGAAACAGATGAAAAAGCCAAAACTCCTCCTAACTCTTGGCCAGAGGATGGGAGAATACAGTTTGATAATATGTGTCTTAAGTATGCTATAGAAGATCCATATATACTCAAACATTTAACATTAATGGTTAAGCCCAAAGAAAAGGTTGGTATTGTTGGAAGAACAGGCGCTGGAAAGTCGTCTCTAATTTCAGCCTTGTTTCGCTTGGCAGATATAGATGGAAGAATTTTAATTGATGGCGTAGATACTAAAGAAATCTCGTTAAATACTCTTAGATCTAGAATATCTATTATACCACAAGAGCCAGTATTATTTTCTGGGACTCTCAGGAAGAACTTGGATCCATTTCAAGAGTACAGTGATGACGTAAGTTTAAATGGTGATATTGCCAACTTTTCAGAAAATATTACAGGATAGTTTTGCATTTAAAAAATCATTTATATCTGCAATCCTTATCCATATGTATGTCTAAAATATTTGTATTTTACGAGAAACAATCAAAATAGAATGGGTTACAATATACATATAATTATTATGCGCCTATGCGTTGATGATGGACTAAAGTCTCTACACTGTACTATTAGTATAAGGGTGCCCGAGGTTTTGAATTGGACTATGGACAGACCCCGCATTTAAAAAAATCACACCAAATTTTTTGCTGCGATATTTAGTGCCAAATTTAAAAAATGCGAAAAAATAAAAATACGATAAAATATAGGAAAGAAATTCTGAATTCTTTGAAATTGGAGTATCACATAACCATTAGAATTCTAAACAAAATGCGCTGCGCCCGATTGAAAAATTGTAATATGGCGACTTACTGCAACACTGTTAATTTCCAATTTCGGAACGCTCCTCAGCCTGTCACAGCGTACCGATCTTGATGTAAATTATTGACATCGGCAGGTAATAACAGTATCTTACAGCATGCCAATTTTCAGTTTTTTAGTTTTAAAAACAAATAAAATTTTTCTTAACGACCGTAAATTACCCCCGTTTTATTAAAACCGTCCGACCGTTTTATTAAAACCGTAAGGACCGTCATTTTGTCAATTTTCAACATAGAGATGTGCAACAAACTGCATTCGATTGCCCTGATTTTTACATTAATTTACAAAAATAAGTGTTTACTGTAGGACCAATAGCACCCGAGATACGAGGCATTCACTTTTTAACGAGTAAAATTAACGAGTAACAGCCGTCACACACATGTCAATTACACTAGAAAAATTGACATGCTCTAAGATATTGCTCGTGCCTATCGATTGCAATAATCAATTTTCATCAAGATCGGTACTTGGGGACGGGCTGGGGAGCGTTCCGAAATTTCAAATTAACAGTGTTGTAAGAGATCGCCATATTAAAATTTTTTAATCGAACGCAACGCATTTTGTTGAGCATTCTAATGGCTATGTAAGATCCAATTTTACCGAAATCAGAAAAATGTATCTTATATTTTATTGTATTTTTATTGTTTCACTTTTTTTAACTTTGGCACTAAATATCGCGGCGAAAAGTTTTTTAAATGCTTAATTGTAACGCCAAATCATCCGCTGAATAACTTTTGTTAGAAAGTCTTTTCTCTAAAATCATTACTTTTTCATGCATTGAGAGAAAAGTGAAAAAAGTACCATTTTCAAAATTATTTTAAAATAAAATGCCATGGCGCGTATCTGGCCAATGTACCTTTTTTAATGGCTTAGATACTATATATGTTAAGATCTTTTATTTAAGCCCTATTTCCGCTTGGTCCATCCAAAGTCTAAATCCACGTAATTTTTTTGGCACCCCTATTATATTAATATACTGTAAACATTCTTTAAAATCCGTACGTTAGAAGATTTTTTGAAATTAATAAATTAGTAATTCGTGAAATTAAAAATTAATATTGAAAACGTGTCTTTCAATTAACTGAATAATGAACAGAACGCGATACAATTAAATTTAGAAACTCTATTTGATGGTTACCTATAATACCTATATAATATTTGCAGTCGAGTAACTTCTAGACATAATTTTAACCCATTAATTTAAAAAAAGATGACTGCAAAATGAATTGCAAATGGACTGAGAAATTTCATGGTCAGCGATTAAAAGGAATTCTATTGACAAGCAGACAGGACCTAAATAATATCTAATTAATAGAATAGAAAATTTAAATATTTTAAATAAAGATGTTCCTCGATAAAACATAGGTATCTTTAACTAAGTCTAATAAACATTATTAATGAATTCGGCTGAGGTTGAAGCATAGCTACTTTGATTACGTTCTTGGCGCTGTACCCAGCGCAACTTATTTTGTATCTAGACACTAACAATGCTATAATTCGACGATTATTGCATAGAATTGATTTTAAACTCTTTATACAATTCCAATCGGGCGGTATGTTATATTTTTTTAAATACGAGATCTGAAATTTTTTGTCCCTACTTTTTTCTACATTCTCAGTGTATCTACAGAGTGTCATAACAACGATCCATATTCCAACTTCGGTCTGACTGTATTATATAAATTAATGGGTCCACCATAATCGCGAGTTTTTCAACTTCCTTATAACAAAATCTGGTGATCTATATGCAGAAACAGTTATTTTTCAAAATGTAAATTATAAGTCAGTCTTGAATAAATTGTGACATCTAAATCCTTGATATAATCAATTTTGTTTTTTCGATATTGTTCATTTGATAACGGCAAGTTATAGGTTTCCTAGTTCATGTAGAGTACATGTCGACCTTAGAGATATGAGACAATTACTGCAATAATTGAATCAGCAACACTATAGGAGAGTCTCCTTGAAATTGTTTAGGTCGTTAGGCATTGTTGTTTTATAAAAATTAATGAAAAAATATGCTATATTGTTGTTGTATAATGTCTACTTCATTAACAACTTCCCTTGATACCGACAAGTGTCCCCCCTGAAATGGACAATAATGTAAAAATAAATATAAAGTTGAAATCTACTTTTAATTTGCTTTGTTAATTTAAAAACAATTTTTACAAAAATAATGTAAATTTCCCATTATCCCACACGATTTATGGCCCCATTTTGCTTAGACGATATTCTCCATCACAGATAGTGCAAACATAATTATTATTTTTACACTGGTTCTGACAATCTTGGACATCTATTAAAGTATCTTCTTCTTTCTGCTGTAATTGAGTGTAATTCATCATTAATATAAATTTGTGTGTCTGTCTCAGAATCACTAGAAGCCATATTTTCAGATAATTTTCAGGCACTTTTTAGTGCCTTTTTTATCGTTTTTTTGTCTGCACTATTTTTAGTTTGTTTCTTTTTCTTGTTATTCTTTCCTCTTCGATTCTTCTACATTCATATTTTCCAGGATTGTCTTGTGATAACTGGACATTTTACGTAGTGGTGCTTTGGAATAAGGTCTTATAACCTCAGGAGAAATTATTCCTAATTCTTCCCGTCCTTGCTTCGTAATACTGGTAGAGGGGGCATATAGGGCACAAGTTGCGGAAGGGCTTACTGAAATAGAACTTAAAGCGACATCAACTCTGCTTTCACTTTCATTTGTGTCATTTACACTACTCTGTTCTAAGGTGTCATTATTCTGGATTATTGCGTCATTAGGTCTATCGGTGACAAAGGAGGACAAAAAGTCGTCATCAGTGAAGACATTAGAATTTAATGCACTTAATTTTTTTAAAACTATTACATTATATTGCTTATAGTAACTCATCAACTTCTTACAATGATACAGTTTTTTTTGGGTTACATGTTAACCAATTAAGCAGAACAAAATTTGGCCTACTTGTTTCGAGCCCCTAACGGTTATTACTTTGGGTGACTTTGTAACAGCCAGGCAACCAGTTTCATCAAGATTCCATATCACATTAGGATGCAAATTGTGTTGCTTTTAGAGTTTTTCTAAATTTGAAAAAAACCTTGAAGTATTGTTTTTATTAAAGCTGGATGCTGAGCTGTGCTTTCAGGTTGACGTAGTAATAATGTCTTATTGCGCTTCATAAATCCATGAATCTAATGAAATCCTGCCTTTAAATTTTTAATCCACTCTGATGGTATTACTATATTGTTTGCAATAGCAAACTGAAAAGCAAGTTCTCTGGTTTGGGTCATTGTTAATCCATTGACACATTTTTGATGTAGTTTTGAGGTAAGGTAAGAAACTAGTACTTTTTCCTGGTCATTGGTGAATGTTTTTCTATTCCCAATATTTCGGACATATTGAAAAATTTGGTCTGGAGCATTTTTATATTTCTTAACCGAGAGAGCGGACAAAGATTTAGAAATACTTATAAATCTTGGCAACAGTTCTAAAAGAAAGATTCCCATTTATAACTGCCTCGACTCCAGCTGGAATTTCTTCATCAGACTTTCTAACTCATTTCGCCATTATATCACCCTACTAAAAGTTTAAATTAGAAAATATTTCAACATGTTCCATGAACTGGACACTTTTACTTTTCGTGAAATGGACGTCTAATTCATAATAACATATGTGTCTATTTCATGCAACGCGTACTATTTTAACATAATATTCCACCACTGAGTTCGTAAAATAAGTGATTACTGTCCAGAATCCAAATACACTTTATTAACTTTAAAACACAAGTTACAACTGTTTGCAATGATAAATCACTACGGAACACTTAATTACTTGGTACTTGAGCTTGTCTCTACGAGCGTTTAAACTAGACTGACTAATGTCACGATCGGCTGGCCCTTATATACTATTTTCAATGTTCTGGAAAGTTCTCGAAGCTTCTCGATTATTCCATGCCATTCTAGATTTTTCTCACTTGTTCCATATCATTCTAGATTATTCTCATTGATTCCATCCCATTCTAGTTTGTATCCAAGGCATCTCGAAGGGTTCTACAGTGAGTAGTCCACATGTTCATATACCGCAACTATTCTAAATGGGGCCAGGGGTGTATCTCGGTCACTTGAAGTCCTAGAGGGTTCAGGCTTCGCCCTTGGGGTTTGTATCTGGCACCCCCAGATGCATGTTGACACATCTTCAGGTACAATGTTGCCATATTGTGCAGTTTTTCCCTCGATCTAGGGATTTTTCAATATATCGTGTACAATCGCTTCTGACGATTCCGTAACATTAATCTTAAAATTTTAAATATCTATAAATATTATATAAATATAGTATATTTTAATTATAGATTTTTACATACCTGTTCTGATGTACTATATCTTTTGGTATAAAATCTTAATAACGGTCTACTATTAACAACATTATTGACTTCACAAAATAACACAAACATTTGCTTAAAACGCCAATTAAAGTTATGAGCGTCCCTTGTAAATAGCAAGTGTGCAGGCTGAGCGAAATCAGGTCTCATAGATGTCGCTGAATATAGCGTGTAGGGTAATATAAAATTGGCAAAATTTAAACGATGTGTACGCAAGAATGAAGGTGTCCCATTAGTCCCATTCGTAAGCCGTCCAAATCATAGGAACTCTCCACTACATATAAACCTTTTTTATGCGTAAATGTTTCTGGTAGTGGAACTTTTTTGAACAAATCCATGCTGGTTAGAGCTAATAATGCTACTAAATAAATTGAAAATATACAAAAATTCTACAAAATGCTAAAAAAAATAGTTCTTTAATTATTTTGTAACAGTTGTAACATATCAACAGAAATGGTATTTCTGTAATTTTCTCTATCTACTCCTACTTCATATTAAACATAATATATTGCACAATAATTGCAACAATACAAATCATAATTAAATACAATTTATTATATCTCTGCGATATGTTAGACACTTTTTCGGGTTTTCCTATATATGCATGAAACTATAATCAGTGCTCCCATACTACAATGCCTTAAGGTATGCCATTGTTTATTAAAAAATCGAGAAAAGTAGGCGATGATTCAACATTTGTATTAAAAAGATATTTCTCCCCGGCCGTTTAATAATAACCCAATATTATATTTCCTTACTGAAGATAAGATATGGCATTGAGTATTGTATTAGAACAGTGGTTTATGATTAATCACAGTTTACATTTGATTCACATATGTTCCCATGGCAACATAACATAACATCCCATATATCTATATCTCTATACCGATAACAAATGCAATGGTGGCTATATGGCAGCCGACGCGTGCCAACTGATGACATTTACGTTATATAACAGAATTTATTATTCGTGACATTATATACAAAAACGCATTAAGGACTGAAAAAGAACTCGTTCAAGATAAAAAATGTACAATGGTCGTGAACAGGAAATATGGTATTCAACTCGCAATTAGTAGCCATTATTCACTGGGGCCGATGGGGCCAATTAAGTATAATTGCTCGTTGAAAAATATATAAAGAAGTGCGTTCTACTGGACGCATTTGTGAAATAACGCTCGAACGAAAACGGTTTGTGATTTAAATATAAAAATTTGCTGGGTTAGGTGATTTAGGTTAGTTTAATTATTTATTAATTATTTGTAAACAATAATTTGTTAATATTTCAACTTCCTTCAGCTAATACTTCTTTTAGGTTCTGTGGGGCGCCTTAAGTGAAGTGGAACTAAGACACGCTGTATCTGATCTTCCTGCTGGATTGGATAGCAAGATGTCTGAGGGTGGATCCAACTTCAGTGTCGGACAACGACAATTAGTCTGCTTAGCTAGAGCGATTTTACGTAATAATAAAATATTAGTCCTGGACGAGGCTACTGCAAACGTCGACCCACATACAGATGGACTTATTCAACAAACCATCAGGCGCAAATTCGCTGATTGTACTGTATTGACTATAGCACATAGATTACATACAGTTATGGATTCCGATAAGGTGTTAGTAATGGATGCGGGAGAAGCAGCGGAATTCGATCATCCGTACAAACTTTTACAAAATCCAAGTGGGGTTTTCTATCGTTTGGTAGTACAGACTGGGAAGTCCATGGCTGAAAATTTGAAATCTGTAGCGGAACAAACCTATATGAAATCGCATTCTACAGAATAAATTAATTTAAAACAAACATTATACTTAATTAATATTTTTATTATGATTTTTTGCTGTTATTGTTTCATTTTCTTTTTATTATGTCCCATGTTGGCACAGCCAATTTATAATATTTATGAATACATAAATTTTGTATGTACCTATGTCTTGTGGTTTTCATTGTTGATAATTATGTTTTTATACTTTTAACTTATTTTTCTTATGCTGGCGCCAGTTCGTTGAACTATTGTAATATTTTATTTTTATTTAGGCAGCAAAATAGCCCTGAAAGATAGAGTTTAAATACATAAGGGTTTAAGAATAGGGGTTAAATACATAAGCTCATTCGAAATGAGGTTATGTATTTAAACCCTATTCTTATACTAGGTAAAATAATTATTTCAAATTATCTGTCCCTAATTGATTTTGAATTATCATGTGCAGGTATACGTGTATTTCATTGGCGAAATTTGTGTTTTGTTTTGAAACTTTAAGAGAACAGAAAAGAGAAGAGAACCTTTAAGCTGCATTGAGGAGACATAGATGTCGAAACGTTTCTGTTTAGTTAATAGGTGCATATTTGGTGAGTGTTTTTTATTCTATTTATTTGTGATTTATGCATATTATGATAAATTAACATTTACGTTATAATTTACTGTGTTGATATGAGTTATAATTTCAGTGGAACCTACTGAATATAATGCATATACATAATTTCCTGTAATTATATATCTATAAGAGGCATATAGTCATAGAATTAGTTCTTTGGTATGATCGTAGATATATACCTACCTACTAATTCTACGGTATTATACAGGGTGAGTCAGTTTCTTGTAGACAAACTTTAACAGGGGATAGAACGCACGTTTTTAAAAAGAAAAGTGCCTATAAAGATATGGCCGATCTAGCTTCCTAAGGAAGATACAGGGTGTTAAAATTTATTTTTTTTTTACATTAATGTGTAATATTTTCTGAACGGAATGATATATTCACTAAATATTTTACACATATCTTAACCTGCATAGGATCAACATGTTGTATTGTTCCTGTCGAAAATACTATAGTGGATGTTACTTTTTTCAGGTACTACGACTATTCTGCATAATAGAACTTTTTTTTCGCCACTGACATTATCTGATACATATTTCTAAAATAACGGCCCCTTAGTAACAATTTTGATCTCTTGTAATTTTGCTCTAACTATGACAGTTTTCGAGATATTGGCCGTTGTTGCTCTGACAGTGTAATGTCGTTATTATAATTTTTTTTTCTCGAATTTTCTCTATGACTTATAAACGAACGCTTAGATTTTTTCATGTTTGGGGGATAATGCCTATTAATTAAGGCGCATAAAACAAGCGGTAAGAATGTTCAAAAACTTGCACAGTGGCGGGGTGGAAGGGGTGCTCCACCCCTTTCGTAAACAGAACTTCTACGCCAAAGACTATTTAAAAAAAACTGTTATTTTCATTATCTACATACAGTTTAACAAAAATAATGTCCCTTCTTCTGTTTCGAAATTCCTGTGCGTTTCCTAGTTATTTTGATTTTTAGTGTTTGATGTGGTACTAAATTAAGTAATTTATTTATTAGCAATAATAATTATCGGCTAAATATTTAATTCTTTCAACGAAACCTACCTAAATATGGTTTGTTAAGGATTCTAAAAAGCCGAAATCTCTTTATCTCTTTCCAAGTAATTACAATTACAAAAAAAAACATTAGATGAACATTGATGTTAATGTTTATGGAGATATAAACGTTTTTGAATTTATAGCAATATTTAATTAACAATAATAATTGTGGAATAAATAACAATTGTTAGCAATAATGATTTATAAATAACAATTACAAGAATTAATAACAATAACACTAGTACCTACATACATAAAATTAGATACTTTGTTCAAAATGTAAACCGTTCTTCTCAATACACATTTCACTGCGACGTATCATAGAACGTCTTAAGTTAACTAAATGATGCACCCTTTTATTTCATTGCAAGCATCTCTAATGCGATTTTGAAGTTCCTCAAGTGTATTAACCGGAGTGGTATACACTATTTCCTTAATGAATCCCCACACAAAAAAGTCAAGTGGTGTTAAATCGGTGGATCTGGGAGGCCACGCCACTGGACCTCCACGACCTATCCACCTCCCTGGATAGTTATTGTTTAGCCAATTTCTTACATTTCTGCCATAATGGGCCGGGCACCCATCAAGTTGAATCCAAGACTGTCTTCTTAAATTCAAAGGAATGACTTCCCATATATTACCATGGTGTTCTTCTAAAAATTGTAGGAAATTTTCTGAATTTACACGTTGTGGCAAGAAATAAGGTCCAAACACGTGGTTGCCGTAAATTCCAATCCAGACATTTGTACTAAATTCATGTTGAAAACTTCGTGGTCGAATGGCATGTGGGTTTTCATGTGCCCATACATGCAGATTGTGAAAATTTACTATACCACGACGAGTAAAACAAGATTCATCAGTCCACAGTATATTGGATAAGAAATCCCTATTATTTTGAATGGAGTTAAGAACCCACCTACAATAAGTAAGTCTTCGTTCAGCGTCACCAGGACATAAACCTTGAACAGGTTGAAAATGATATGGGCGTCTGTGATCCCGTTTTAAAACCCGGGAAATTTTACTTTGGGAAATACCAAGAGCACTGGCAGCACGTCGAGTACTTGTCGTTGGGTTCCTATTAAATTCCCGCAATATACGGTCTCTATCTCGTCCACGGTTGTTCTGTCGGCCCCCGGGTACATTTTTCAAACCCTGGTTAACAAATCGATGGTGGATACTCACAAAAACGGAATGATGAGGTTGTCGTCTATTTTGAAATCTTCTTCGATACTCCCTTATAGCTGCGTATCTTGAATTCCCATTTGCGAACCCATAAATAAAATGAATGTCGGCTTGTTCGCTATTTGTAAATGTAAACGGCATGTTACACTAATTAAAATCTGGCAAATCACATAAAATAACTTTTTAATCTTAAAAATAATAATTAATAACAGTGAAAATATTCAAGATGAGGCAAAATTGTTTGTAGATAAACTTCAAAATATGACATAATGCTTACTTGTTTTCCAAGGAGTATAATATTTTGTTGCAATTATTACGTACAGTTACAAATACGCTAGTTTTAAATGGAAATTATTTAGCAAACAACAACAAAAATTGAAACAGAAATTGGTACATGCACAAGTTTAATAAAACTTAAAGGAAATTTTTAAGACTTTTGGCAACTGCACAATAATCTATTGTATTGTAAGTACATTTGTAATTTAACAGATTTCAACATATAAAAGTATTGTATTTGAGTAAGGCTTGATATAACAAATATTTATTTTGACTACATTGGAAAAAGATAAAGAATAAGAGATTTCGGCTTTTTAGAATCCTTAACACACCATATTTAGGTAGGTTTCGTTGAAAGAATTAAATATTTAGCCGATAATTATTATTGCTAATAAATAAATTACTTAATTTAGTACCACATCAAACACTAAAAATCAAAATAACTAGGAACCGCACAGGAATTTCGAAACAGAAGAAGGGACATTATTTTTGTTAAACTGTATGTAGATAATGAAAATAACAGTTTCTTTTAAATATTCTTTGGCGTAGATGTTCTGTTTACGAAAGGGGTGGAGCACCCCTTCCACCCCGCCACTGTGCAAGTTTTTGAACATTCTTACCGCTTGTTTTATGCGCCTTAATTAATAGGCATTATCCCCCAAACATGAAAAAATCTAAGCGTTCGTTTATAAGTCATAAAGAAAATTCGAGAAAAAAAATATAATAACGACATTACACTGTCAGAGAAACAACGGCCAATATCTCTAAAACTGTCGTAGTTAGAGCAAAATTACAAGAGATCAAAATTGTTACTAAGGGGCCGTTATTTTAGAAATATGTATCAGATAATGTCAGTGGCGTACGAAAAAAAAGTTCCATTATGCAGAATATCCGAAGTACCCGAAAAAAGTAACATCCACTATAGTATTTTCGACAGGAACAATACAACATGTTGATCCTATGCAGGTTAAGATATGTGTAAAATATTTAGTGAATATATCATTCCGTTCAGAAAATATTACACATTAATGTAAAAAAAAATGAAACTTTAACACCTTGTATCTTCCTTAGGAAGCTAGATCGGCCATATATTTATAGGCACTTTTCTTTTTAAAAACGTGCGTTCTATCCCCTATTAAAGTTTGTCTACAAAAAACTGACTCACCCTGTATATGATTTAGTAGGTATGTAGGTACTTATTTTAAGTCAATTCGTAAAAGTTTAAATAATTTTATTATTTTTTATTGTTCTATTTGAGAGTTCTATTTGAGTTGATTTACTCTATTTGAATATTATTAATAAATATTGATTTTACTCCTTTGTCCGTCTGTCCGCCTGTTCATCTCCCCGGATGCCACGTTTTTTGTTAACACGCTATGTCATGAAAGAAATGTTTAAAAAACGTAATATTTGGCAGAAATATAGTTTTTGGATACTTTTTGCTTTTGAGCGAAATCATATAATTAATGTCACCACCGTGGCGTCCAAAAAAATATGTCTGATAATGTTAGTTACTAGGTACATTACGATGGTTATGCATAGCATAATATACTCTATCAATAAATTACTTCATTATGGCGTTGAAGGCGGCTCCAGGATAGCTGACATATTTGCCGTTTATGGTCCGAATCCACCCAAGTCTCGGAAATGTTGGGCTCTCTTATCATGAATTTTTTGATTTCCAAAATGATAATTCAAGATGGCGGCACTAAGATGGCGATCTATTCTAAGTGACTTACAATCGGTACCTATATCGGGAATTTGGTGTCCCTGGTCACGATTTCTCTAATTTTGCCATTTGATCCGATGCGCCTAAAAATGTTTCTCAGTGTATTTAGGGTAGTAGATCACAAGTCCTTTGGTAGAACAAATATACAAGTTGGCGGCTCCTGATTTGAGGTTAGATTCAACTAAAAATCTGTATCTAGGGGTTTAGTGATAGCGGATCACAGAGTTATTATTAAAAAAAATGTTAAAGGTGGCGACTCTAAGATGGCGACAGTTGACGCAAACTAGATGTCTCGGTGTTTTCCATATCCCAGATCACCAATTTTTTATCAGATCAAATATTCCAGATATTTAGATGTGGGCGGCCTTTAGAGGATGTGGGGTCAGATCATGATTTTTTTATCATAATAAATAGTTAAGATGGCGGCTACAAAATGAGAATATTCATTTTGCTTTATAAATACTACACTATTTTCTAATAGATATTATTATACTCTTTTAAACCATTATACCATTATACTCTTTTTTAGTATGTGTTTACATTATATAAGTAAATCCGAACCTTATCCAAACCAACGTTAATAACGTACGTGTCCTTATCATACCGTACGTAATCCTTCTCCAAACCTAGACCTAATACATAACGTAGTTGAGTGGTAGGTTTTCCATGGTAGGTCTTCCACTTTAAATACTACTCATCGTTCACACTGATTTATATTTTAGTCTTTACGTAATGCTAATCTATAATTCACTAATTATTACTGGTTTATACTGAATTTAGTTTTCTCCACATTTTTGACCTGTTTTTTTTACATTCTGACAAACTTTTATTTTCCAATTGCTATGGACCTATTTACTAACATTACCTACTCATTATGTTCTTTCAATTATTAATTCTAATGCATGCAATCCAATCACAACTATTTCATATTATCCAGATCCAATCCTTGGATATTTTGGACTGTTCTATTTATTTCGAAAATTATATTTTTGTTATTGGTCGATCTCTCAAACTGAATTTAGATATGTGGCATTTTATTAATGTCAACTGTTTTGCTCTATTTTAGTTCAAATAGTTAATTGCTTTGATGTCTAATTTGTATTTGTCCTGTTCGTCCTAATGTATTCTATATTACAGTGTATTTTATACTCAAACAATAAATATATTTAATATATTTTATATAATATATTATAGTTTATTAATATCCAAGCATATAAAGAAGTAAATCATAACAATATACTGTTTGTAACATCGAAATATGAGACAAAAAATTTTCAAAGGATACCCACAATTGCCGCAATGGGAGATCGGGGCAGTATAACTTTTCCTACAGCAAGCTAAAATAGTCACTATAAAGGCGCTTTCATTCAACAAGTTATTATGTTTTGATAGAATACTAATAACTAATGAATTTTAACACAAAACCCATCAAAATAATACACTAAATTAAAGAATAACTGTATTACTTCTATTTCAAGAATTATTGTTGACCCCACTTTAACACAAAACATTCGATGGTATTAGGCAATGACGGTATCCAATGAATGTCAATGATGCCGATGTGACACGGCCGAGGAACGTGTAAAATGGATCCGTAATATTTGAATGGGAAACCTTCTTATTCTGCATCACATTCACCATCCAATTGTTTTATGATATGACGAAAGGTATATAGTGTGATCAATATTGTTATACTACATGATAATGTCATAATGTGATGGGTGATGTATATGAAATCATTTGTTTTTCCTTAAATTCCTGGAAATGGGTTATACTTGACAACGCTGTTAAAAATGCGCTAGCAGGTGTGAAGAGATCGATATAATGAGGCTTTTTTGCTCGAGTTTTTATGTCTCATGTTACTATACAAACTATACCTACCTATTATTACTCGCAAATTCAGCTAAGCGATACGTCACCTGTCCAGAAATAAAGTAAGTATTCGACACTACACGGTGACATAACCTATCTATTGATGTTCCAATATTATTCTATTGCATAACCTATCTATTATGTAACGTACAAGGCTTCCGAAATGGCCACGTGTAGCTCTGTAATTTTAACACTAGAGGCCAATATATTGCACTTAACAATACTCGTAAGTAATTCAGTAATTAACTTGTTCATTTGCTCCCGTTTCGGATAATGAATTGTCTGAATTGTACTGAATTGTATAAATTGTCTGAATTGTACTAAATGCAATCGTCTTCTGGCGATTCAACCAGGCAACTACGGTATTGTCAGTTATGGTTTGCTTACGATGTTTCTATGACTAATATACGTAGACCGGGTCATGATAAGAGTTTATTTTGTGCGATTTCAGCCAGCATGCCTTTTGGAGGAGTGAAAGTGTACCTTTGACAACAAAGAAAAGTGAAAAAAATTATATTGGTTAGCATGATAACGCGGGAAATGAGTTCACGTAACCAAGTTATAAGTTCTTGCGACCGTTAGCGTCCTTTTGAAACCTATAAATCGCAAACCCATTATTATAAGACTTTAAATTTGTTTTAACTTTCTTTTGTTAAAAGGGCATGCATTTTAATATCAGATATAAAAAAACAGGTCTAACAGGACATATTGTTTCAAATAATAATTATACTTGGAAATAGCAATAATATGTATAATAACAATAATACTTGGAAAGTATTACTTATCCCAGAGAGACGCCAATATTTGTATGTGTCAATTGCAACTGTCATGTCAGTAGCCAGTTAATTTGTCACTTTGATTATAGTAGCCAGACCTTTCACCTTAAAAAAACTCATTTCGTCAAAGTGTCAAAGTGTCTAGCAGTTTTATTTTTTGCCACCTGTACATTCATATTTTGTCCTTTCATCTAATCTAATACTTTCATCTTTCAACTAATCTAATACTTTCAACTTTTATCAATCATTTTTATTTGTAGCTGGCCTACATCAAATATAACAGTTGACACTGCTCAGTGCGTAACCGTTTCTATACGCAATTATCTCCATCACACTTTCCTTGCGGCTGAATGCTGAACTAATCTTTAGTGCATTACGTAATGACGTAATGATTGTAATTTTTCTTGACAACTTCAACACTACCAAAAAGTACCAATAATAGAAAATATAATGCAGGCTAATATTTTCCATGGGAACGACGTACCAAAGGTTAGTTTTCGGATATCCGTCATATCCGAATTTCCAATTGGAACTTTCAAAATTACCAGATATATTAAAACATCATTTAATTTCCGTATTGTTTGGTTAGTATAACAGGTATATTTAACATTCGGTTCACGAATGTCGTGACACTCTCCACAAATTTATATTCTTCAGCATCACCTTAGTTTATTTTTTGCTGCTATTGGATAGCGTATCGCATACAATGGACTATAGTACATATAATCTTTGATTCACTTCACTTCACTTCACATATCAACAACTATGAACAGATTATGCACAGACCTTGTAATTTATATGATAAAAATGTAATAAAATCGGTGTAAAAATCAATGGGCTATCTAGCGTAGTAACACAAAGGCAATACTTCAAATAATAAGCGAGCAATTTTCAAGTTTTCTATTCTATAATAAGTGTTAAATTAATAATTTTCATCAGTAGTACAGAATTCATATTATATCACCAGATTATTCATCATTGCACAATTTTACAAACCAAACTAGTAGCTCTTATGTTGATGTTTGCTTTAATAAATCCCTTTCTTAAAGGCATATATACATTTTAGCTAATTTAAGCTGTAAATGCTACATTTAATAAATAAAATACTAAGACTCATTGAATTATGAAACTATGCGAAAATTATGAAAATATATCAATTACTTGTCGCTTAACGATATAGGCCAATCGACAAGTAGTTTGGAGCGTTTAAAATGGTGGCAAAGATTTTATAAGTTTTAACTCTTTATTTATATACCGTGAAAGTGTATTTAAGTTTTTCCCCTCCACCGAGACAAGCAACTCGTTTTATTTTGATCGTGCGGTAAAAATAGTTCTATGGAAAATCAAAGCTGATTAAATTCTCAATAAAAAAGGTTCCATACACCTTTTGTGAGACGCATATTTTCAGAGCAGTTGAGCAGTTTGAATAATGTGGAAAATATTGATTTTAGTTTACGTATTTAGCCTGGAACTACTTACTGCCAGGCTGAACGAATGCAAGATATATTGGTAGCCACGCAAGCAGCTACTTCCTTGTTTCATTAGCATGGTAGTACCATCTGTGCAGGCGCAATTGTATCTGTAGTGGGCAGGAGGGTCTCCTTCGTGCCTGTGAATAATATCTTTTCGTTTCGTTTCTGTACCTTTGGATAACAACAAAATCTCGGCATCCTTCAAGCATGGAAACCAAAAATTTATTAGATTGTAGCAGAAAAATCTTGAATTGCCCAAAACGGCGGCAATCCTCAAAAACCCTGATGCATCTGTAAACTTGATCGAGGCGGTCGGGAAAGATTTTATTAAATCTTTCTATGGACGCAGCAGTGATTCATTTCAGTGAATGAATGTATGTATCGTGCCCTCTCTTTCTTTTTCGTACAGCATAATATTATGGATTTTTTTTGTTGTCTCTAAGTAGTTTTATTATTTTTAACGAAGAACACTCGAAAGCGTATGTTGTAGATTAAGAATAATTTAGTGACGTAAGACGTAACCGCTTTATAGATGTAAAGAGTACATTATACACGTTCTTGAACTTAAGTTTAATAATTTATAATGGCGACTAATGTCTACGTATCTTTGAAATAGCAAGTTCTTGTTGAATCTACAATTCACATGAAAAATAAGTTTTGTTTGTATTTTCCCTATTCTACGAATATACGCTGGTCAACAATTGATAAGGATCAAGTAGAATTTGTTTGATCAAGTGACGAGTGACAAGTCTTGTCAGTGTCAGTTATGCCTCGAAGATGTGTACAACCCGTTCAACTGCAATCAATTATTAGTTCAAACATTTATTCCATATACCATAATTGGTCTTATGAGCAGTGTACATCCACATGATCACTTTCAGTTTCATTCTCCAGGTTCGCCGTATGAGTCTGCGACACTGCTCATATGAGATGTATGCCTTTTCTATTAATCTTTCAAGGTGAAGATTCTAGTTTAGTGTAGGCATCGAGGCTTGCACTCAGGTATTTCATCTGGGACGCAAAATTTAATGCTTTGTTTAGGAGAGCTCCTCATTCCTCCGTCTTTCAGGGGTTGATGGATAGATACTATAGATAGGTACGTACGGCTTGATATTTTTTTTGCTTATTGTGAAAATATAACATTTCACTAAAAACTTTGTATATTTCATGCAAAAGAGATATGATAAGATATTATATTCAAAAAGGGTTTTGAAGCAGACACATATATAAGACAAACAAATTGAAGAGAAATCTAAAATACCTACGGGGTATGGGGTGTTTAGTTAACGCCGTGCATAAGATAAAAGTTAACTGAAAAACAGGATTTTGTATAACATCCTGTACATATAAGCATTTTTAACTTTAACCTTAAAGTATAAAGTTATATGAAAGTCAATAAAATATCTCTTAAAATGCTATAAATCATGTACAAATCCATACATTTTTGACAGCTAACTCACCTCGTAAAACAAGATTGAATTCCCGTTGCCTGAAGCTGATTTCATATGACCATAGCATAACTAATACAAATATGATGTTTAATTATTAACACAACATACCTATAAATTGTTTATAATAAATATAAAACGATGGGTACATGTAAATTTGTAAGGAATATTTTGAATATTATGATGTGAAATCATGACCGAACACATATATTATGCGCATTATCAGATAAAGCATTCCAAAATTATCATTACATAATATAAATGTGTAAAAGCATTGTGCGAAGCCAGATGCTAGCTACACAGTACCTTAAAACACAGCGTCAGTGTGCGAAGTGATTCCGGTATCATTCCGCAATGTGATATAATGAAAGTATAGTTCACGATAATAATTCAAATGTGATATCAGCTGTGTGCTGTGTGTTAAATACTCGTATTAGTAAACGCGTGAAAGATTGAGGTTAGTTCAGTATAACAAGTCACAAGGATTGTTTTTGTTTAGATATTCTGTAAAAATTGCAAAACGAACGATAGTTGGATATTAAGCGACAGATAAGTTTAAACCTTAGTATTACAAGGCATGTTAGTTATTCACTGCCAGGTGCTTTCCATTTTTCTAAGGTAGGTAGTTTACGATTGCCATGTTTATTTATAAATAGATATGTATATTGCAACATAGCGTTTAGCAACAGTATAAATTTATCCACTTAATTATCGTCTGTCGTGGTCAGTCTCTCATTAAGAATAATTGTTATTCGAAATATTCTGATTTCGATGAGTGGTAGGTAGGTACATATCACAGTCGATAAATAATGTTAGTTCACTCATGTCAATAACTTTATACCTAATGCACGACCATCCAATTCATCCGCACTGACCCAATCTCTGAGTTCAAGGGACAGCTGATGATCGTAAAATTATTAATATTATTATCAATTTGTGCTTTTTTGAGTCGTTGATTTTAAATTATCTGGTAGAAAAGGATAGTAGGTAGCAAGTTATCTGCATATATTTATTATACATGAGTTTTCTAATACATCGTGTCTTTTAAAATATACTAAACAATCAAATCGACCTACCTTATCCTAAACATATATATTGGTATAAGCATCCACCCTCAGCGGCGGGTTTATGTGGAATCGATGAGGTTATTTACCAAATCTTTCTTGGAATCTAGTACATGTGCTATTGGCATCTCTTT
Organism: Tetropium fuscum; assembly: GCA_964058915.1. Taxonomy (NCBI): domain Eukaryota; kingdom Metazoa; phylum Arthropoda; class Insecta; order Coleoptera; family Cerambycidae; genus Tetropium; species Tetropium fuscum. The sequence continues at coordinate 104,275 of CAXKVY010001697.1, forward strand.
GGAAGTCAGTTTGAGAGCATTGTGTTTTTCAAAATCTGTATTTCCTTTAGATTACTCAATGGAATCGGTGTGTTTAATGAAAATTGACATAAATTCTGTCTTCACTGCCCTCCAATTTTCTTGTGTAGGGTTTGGCCGATACAAGCAACTATGTGAATACTTTGTTTAGGTGTGTAATAGTTCATGTAATCAGGGTTATATTTTCTCACCAACAAGTTGAAAAATTGTTACCAGTTCTTAAGAACTGCAAGGTTTAATTGGATGCAGGAATGGCAACCGAGGTTGTCACTGCATTTATTGAATCTCGACTAAAATTTGTTGAATGAGTTTCCAATAAATGTATTTCCGGCATTTTTATGGCTACATTTTACCGAAGACATTTGGAGAAATTCGGAATAATATTAGGCAAAGTTAGGAATTCAAAAATATTTAAATTCGAATTATTTTGGCCATATCCCTAAATATCTATGCCTTAGCCTTTATGCCTCGTATGCATATTTTACTCGTATATCGCATGGATAGTTCCCAGAAGATTCAAATGTGAAATATGATATAATATATGCGACTATTTCCTCAGAGACATTAGAAAACTAATAACACGTAAAAAATTAATTACCTGATTAATTAAAGCGCTGTGTAGTGCATGCACAGAATGCGTTTTTAAACGGTTTTATTTAGCTCGACTATAATCGTATATTTATTTATGTTTGTTTCAAATCTTGCAACAGCTTTTTCAACTACTTACCGGAGACTTCAAATTTGGTAAGTATATAGTTCTTCCGGCCCCAGTGCAACTTAAAAAAAATTTTATTAAAAAAAATTACCTCAAACTTATACAAATTAAAATGGCGGACTATCCTATTTATGAACCCATTTGTCTCAAACTTGAAACTTTGCGGTGTTTAAGGTCCCTCAATACAATTTTTGAATCAAACTTAAAATTATTAAAAGGGCGGACTATCCTATTTACGAACCGATTTGCCTCAGACTCGAAACTTTACGGTGTTTAAGGTCACTCAATACAATTTTTGACTCAAACTTAAAAAATCAAAATGACGAATCCAAAATGGCGAACTATCGAATTTATGAACCGATTTGTCTCAAACTTGGTACTTAGAGTTTTTTAAGGTTACTGTGCTCATTTGGTTGCTTTTCTCATACATTCTACTTACTTGGTGACGAGGATTTGATGATGGAGGCAGGAGGTGGACAGTAAAACAAAAAAAAACTGAAAAATACAAAATAAAAATAGGTAAAAAAACTTTTTACACACGGTTTTATTTTAAATCATCAGTTGTACTGAAAACTACAAAATAATTAGTACACAAACTTGAACCTTACTGAGACTTCTAACACTATTTTTAACCAAAAGAAATAAATAGGTGGGGGCGTAAAAACCATATTCCAAATGCGCCTTACGTTTTTATTTCTTATCAAACGTTAGAATCTCAGAAAGGTACATGTTTGTGACCTAATTATTTTGTAGTTTTTGTACAACTGATGATATAAAATAAAATAGTTTGTTTAAAGTCATTTTACCTATTTTTTATTAGTTTTTATTTTTTTATTTTTATTAGTGCCTAAATGTAAATCTCTAAAACCAGGTACTAGGGACCTACTTTTATCAAGGAATACCAGCAACTTATATCATGTTCGATATACTTAATTATAATTACTTATATATTTATGTTTGTCATCATTGTGCTCTAATTTAAATGGTAGATAATCTATCTATCAACACGATAAATGATAAATATAGTCGTCCATTATGATTTAAGTAAATATATTCGCTGAGATTTTCAAGGGAATTGTACAAATATGTAGACTGTGTAGAAAAATATATTATCATTTTATATCATAAATTACTTCTGAACACCTGTTGAGGATATCATCATAAATATTAGGTACTTATATCTTACACCAAAAATTAATGCGAAAATGAGCAGTAGGTAAATGCATATACCTAACTACGTATCTCGAACAATAAACAGCTTTAATTCATGAAAAATAATTGTTATTCATCTTTTATTTATTCACGACTTAAATTATTTTATAATTGCGTTTCTTCAATATTTGCGATATTTGTTAGCACAAGTGTATTTTCTAGTGAAATTTTTATTTTCCCGAAGCGACGTACGTAAGCAATTAACTTATACAAAGGTAGGTACTGTTCGTAACATCGAAATATGAGACATAAAAAATTTTCAAAGGATACCCACAATTGCCGCAATGGGAGATCGGGGTAGTATAACTTTTCTTAGAGCAAGCTAAAATCGTCACTATAAAGGTGCTTCCATTCAACAAGTATTTAATGTTTTGATAGACTACTAATAACTAATCAATTTTAACACAAAACCCAGCAAAATACATTACACTAAATTACACGAATACACTACACTAAATTAAAGAATAACTGTATTACTTCTATTTCAAGAATTATTGTTGACCCGACTTTACCACGAAACATTCCATGGTATTAGGCAATTTAGGCACCAATGAATGTCAATGATGTCAATATGACACGGCCGAGGAATGTGTAAAATGGATCCGTAATATATGAATGGGAAATATTCTGATTCTGCATCACATTCACCATCCAATTGTTTTATGATATGACGAAAGGTAAATAGTGTAATCAATATTTTGTGATACTACATGATAATGTCATAATGTGATGGGCGATAAATATATATATATAAAATCATTTGTTTTACCTTAAATTCCTGGAAATCGGTTATACTTGACAACGCTGTTAAAAATGCGGTAGCAGTTGTGAAGGGATCTTTATAATGAGGGTTTTTTGCTCGGGTTTTTATGTTTCATATTTCGATGTTACAAACTATACCTACCTATTTTCTAAGCCGTCGCGGAATAGAAATCTCTAAAGTGCTGAGATCGTAGATATACCTAATACACAGTTTTGCATTTTCGAAAAGTTACTTCACTCAACGCTTATGACGTGACGATGCTGTCATGCTATGATATATATGACGTCTATTGTTGCCGTCGCGACGCCATAGCGGCGCCTCTGAGAGTCTGGAAACCATCCCGTGGGAACCGGAAGGTCCCCTATGATGCCCCACTTCTAATGAAACAAATCTCAAAGCGTTATCTCGCCCACAAACAGAGAACGCGCAAAGAAGTCCCACACTACCTATTTACTACAGGCTTAAAACACTGGCGCCGCTCCCCCAGGACTGAGCCCAATGCTGCGGCCAGTACTGTATTTCCCCCTTGATGACCACGTCCTAGCATAAGCATATCGTGCCGATATCCTCGATCGCAACGGAGATATCGCACCCATAACTCCCAAATTTCACCACCCCCTGTAGCCGCCCGCGTTATACAGAACCGGCTACAGTTTTAACCCAAGGTCAGATCGACGTAATTCAGGTCGACGTAGACCCTAGACGTCCTGCAAATTTGAGAACAATCCAACCACTGGTTCCAAGTGGTACCTACATACGCACAAGAACTTTCTGAAGACGCTCCGCCAAGTCCGAGCGCCACATCGCTCGGTCCAACTAAGGATCAAGACAGCCGTTTGGAAGTTATTCAAGAAAGGCCGATTTTAACAAAGTAGGCTCCTCCACGGCCAACTTGCATCGCGTCCACCACGATGCCTTGAATCCATTCTGTAGCCGAAACCAGACCTACGATATCGCTACAAATTTCCACAAAGGTGAAACTCGGCGACCTCTTTCCAATGACACCATCTCTATGGAACAGAGGAGAAAAGGAGATAGGTTCCCCAAGGTCTACGCAGCATAGCACAAAAAGCCCCAAATTATGCGCAGCGGAGGGTTCCGCAGAAATGGCCCGCAATCCGATGTCAGCTCTCACCAAACTATTGACCCCAGAACTAAGATAAAATAAATTGCATTTTCAAACAAAAGGCCTCTGAAACACGATCAAGTAAATAGTATGATCTGAAATACGGTCTTATGTACTTACACAGAAGTCCCCGATCCTCGCTCTTGACCTTCTTCGCTGACGACTACGATTCCCGCTCTGGTGCAGCCCAACATTTAGCCTAGCGCTTTCATTAGCCGTTGCCACAGCCAAAACAAACAAACTACGTATCCACTACGTTACAAACAAGAATTCATTGTCACAAGAAGCCTTCAAGTTCCACGGATGAATTTACCAATCGACGCCAAGGCTCGAGAAGTCACGTCGTATCAAATTGTCCGCTATTCCAGCGACAAGGAGGAAGTTATCTGTAGCTTGACCATTATTGTTGCTGCCTGGTGTCTTCTCTGACCCCTAGGACCTAAGAACAGTCCGATCTATATCGCCGATTCGAAATCCGATAAGGCCCCCAGTCAAGAGAAGCCGTAGAGACGATATAACTGCTCCACCTCGCTATCAGTTAAAGCGAATTGTCCACGTACGAAGACCTCTTCCAGACCTACGTAATTAAGAAACGCCCGGTGAATACCGCTTCCTGGTCGTCACCTTCGGCCACCGACCTAATGCCACTAGAAGCCAGAAAAACTGCGAAACAAATACCGTCGCTCTGTGACCTAGGACGAACGGCGCCCTTTTTACACAAATAGTAGTCCCCAGTAAGGCGGCCCCTGAGAAACGAATTTCAACCAACCCCAGATGCTATCACGCAATTCAGTCACAGAGTACACTATCTGTCGCTCTATGTCAAAAATTCCTCTGTCTAATGTATCTACCTATTAGCCTAGGAAAATTTTGCTGAAAATTGATGAGGAGCCGAAATAATTCGTGTTGTTTCGAAATTTGATACAGCTATTCATTGAGGTGTGCTGATAAACATACTAAGTCATAGAATATGGCTGCTATTTACTTTGTGAATGGATTGAGTTCAAAAATCTTAACAAACAAAGATTTGCTCTTCCTGAAAATGACTGAGGTTGTATCGCAAACGCTGAAATTATGAAGGAAAGGAATGAAACAACAAAATGAAAGTTTTCGTAATTCTTGGGAAGAAAATATTCTTGTTTCCATTTTCCCCTTTCTCGGCTTGACAAATAATATCTCATTCGCTGATGATGTCAGAACCATTAAAAGGACTATTAGATCCACATCTCAAACAACAGCAGTCACAGAATTGTTTGCAGCTTTCTCAAGTGCTTGCAGTCCTTATAATTGTACAGACAGAATCACTTACAGCCACTCTTGTTTCAATTTCTTGAGCCTGCATTTTTTTCTGTAGGTAAGCAGTTTAATAAGTTGGTACTTGTGACAGAAAATGCTCCTGTTGAACAGTAAGTTTCAAAAAATTTATTTGAATAGACGATTTCGCTATCCCTTTTCGTTTTTGTTCCGATGTTTTCGTACTGTTACTTGTATCATCGTAGCCAGCAAACGCGAATGTAGAATGGCGTCCATAGTGATATTTTACGTAGTTAATGTACTGATCACATATATCGGTAAAAGATGATCCCAGTTACCACTTGGTACAGTGCAGAAGAGACCCACAATATATGACCATGATACTATTTATAAAATCATTAGTGATGTCGGTGTTGGTTATTAGAACATCATAAAAGTTGTTTTTCTTAGTTTTCCTCATACAGCCTTCCTACATTTGATCATAATGGGCTTAATTCTAATACGTTTTAGATATATAAGCAAAAAAAAGAGAAAGGGACCTTTCACCCCTCTCCCACCGTCGGCTCACTCCCCACCCTCGGTGACTTTTACTATGTTTATAAGGACACCTTAATCAATAACAATACCAATTTTCAGGAGCATACGAAGTATTTCGGCTGATTTCATTAATTCTCCTAGGCTATCATATTCGTTAGTACTTGGTTCTAGATACTCATGATGGGTATCTACTAGCAGTAGATAGATACCGATCATATTCATATTTGTTGTGATAAAATATCATAAAACGTTATTGCTGATTAGAATGTAGTAATAAACTCATTGATTACATTATGATATCTATGCATTCTATATTGTCATGATCGCTATACCGATAGCGACATTTAAACATACGTATAGATATTTTAAAGATATCCTTTTGATACAATGGCCTGAACTAGCCCTGGCTAGCCCTGGCGTAGCTAGCTAAACTAAGGGTACCGAGTGGTTCAGGAGGACCTTCCGTACCATCTATGAAGCCGAGGGACGTCCATAACATCTCGGATTTTTTAGCATTACAGCTCCTTGGCTACAAGGGGCCATTACATATATAAAACAGTATTCGTTTACCATTAATGTTTAAATCAGCGTGATGATCAAACTACCATTCCATTCCATCCATTTTTTTAATACTTTTTCGGAAAATAAACAAAAACGCGCATAAACAAACTATAAAATATATTTGAAAATAACAAAAACAATAAATAAAAAAATTCTAATCGTTAAATAGGTACTTACTTACTTCGTTTTCGGCGCACATATTTATTATATCCTCCATAGCTAGAAGATTTTAGTTTAGTTCTTCTTTCTATATCTAAGTCCGACTGTATCTAAGCCCGACAGCCGCTTTTTTCTCAATTTAAGTTTTAAGAAAAATGTTTGAAAAGCTATTTTCAGCAGTTGTGGTTGTAACAGGAAGGGTAAAAAATAGTAAACATACTGATATAACTTCTGGGAAACTGGAGTTCCTTAATGGTATGAATTGTGACAAAATTTTTAAACATTGGTCTTTTGTTATAAGTACCGTATATACTTTAATATTAGTACAGTAAAAGTATATCTTCTCTATAGGTAGTGCTCACAAATAATTCCCGGTAAGCTGATTCTTTTTAGGGTCGACGGAGGGGTGTCTCCCGAGTATCCAACCAAAAAGTCACACTCCACACCCCTTCTGGAATCTGGAATATGTCCGGAGTGCGGATCGAGATCCGCTGCACTTAGGCCCCTTGTGCTTCCTCCGTGAGGGAAATGTCTCCCTAGGTCATCGACCAGCCCAATGTTGTACAAAAGGTGATGATGTTGCCCAGGGACATTTCCCTCAAATTGGCCATAGAAGGCCAACGTTCCCCCAATATGGATTCTCTGGTCGATGACACGGCAGGACATTCGCAAAGTACATGCTCGATCGTTTCATCTTCTTGTTCACATCCTCTGCAGATGGGTGTGTCACTTTGTCTCATGTTATAGAGGTGTTTCCTTACCCGGCAGTGTCCGGTTAGGATTCCTGTAACAAATCGCAGTTTACCCCTGGACATTGCCAGATAGTTCCTCGCCGTCTCTTCGCTGGGATATCTCAAGAGATTTCTGGCCAGCTGACATCTGCTTGTTTCATCCCATAACGTCTTAAATTTTATGTGGGTGTTTTCCTTTATTAATTGAAGTTTCGCTGCAACTGGTAGCGTACTTGAAGGACCAGGCCCAAGGATACTCAGGTTGGCTGCCTTCTTGGCCAGTTTGTCAGCTTCTATATTGCCGTTGCATTGTGAGTGTCCTTTGACCCAGCATAGGCAGATGTTATTCATCTGACATGCTCTCACAAGTGCTTGGTGACATTCCCATGTTGATCCTTTAGTTATTTTATAATTTTTCAGGGCCAGTAGTGATTGTCTACTATCTGTGCAGATTCTTATTGTCTTGCCCGTTATTTCTCTGCGAGCAATCTCTTGTGCGGCTATGGTTATACCAGCGAGTTCTGTTTGTACTACACTGTCCACACCCCTTATAGGATGTTGATAGAAGTAGGGGTGGTTACTTAAATTTTTTTATTTTCTTTTTTAATCTTTTACATAAGAAATTTCTCTAAAACGTTGCCTCATAAAATTTTTTGCTGTCTTTGACTTTTCACGGCCAGCGCCCATTATGGGGGAAAATATTCACCATGTTTATTTATTATGGGTCGGGAAATATACAGACAAAAGGCTAAATAGCTGGATTTGCAGTTGATCGAGAAATGTCTCCTCAGTTTCCAACCAAAAAATCACAGTCCAATCCCTTTGGAGTTTAGCGCAATAGGGGTGGTCTCATTATTTTGTGGCTATTTTGGGGCAAATTTTTTGTATTTTTCTAAAGGTCTAAGGGCCTAAAATGAAAAGTTAGATATTCCGAGTTGCCAAAATATTTTTTAGAAAATATGTTTTGTCAAACTAATATTCATCTTGCGAATGTTAACTTGTGAATATCTAATATCTTAATTTCATTATTTTATTTAATTAATATTTATGTTTATTATTATAATTAATATATTATATTCATTTCACTATGTTGGATTGCCAATTACTATGATTTTGATTTTAAGTAAAGAGATCATTTATATTTTTGATTTCATATTATAAGTGACAATAAGTTGGTTTGTGGATACTTACTTTGGATGACTAATACCCCTAAAGATTCTCTTTAAAATGGGAGTCAGGTTACAATGAACAATAATTATGAAATCTCTTGATTAAATTATATAGATATGGGGGCCACACCTGCATTTTCTTTTCACAATTGTTTTTTAATATTTTTGAAACTAATTAGAATCATCTTAGAATCTCTAAGATGAAGATCATCTTACCCCACTATTCTGCTAGAGTTTAATCTCGAGCTACTACTCCCCACTACTCTGCTAGAATTTTCTAGAGTTTATCTCGAAAACTCTAGAAACCCTCATCATACCGATGCTTTAATATATCTGTTTTGAATTGTACTAACTTTGATCATTTTACATAGTGAATCTGTTATAATACGTATACTAATATACGTATAATAATGTCGTACTTATCAGCGACATTAATTGATTTTTTCTTATTGATTTGATATATATATATATATATATATATATATATATATATATATATATATATATATATATATATATATATATATATATATATATATATATATATATATATACCGGGTGCCTACGATATTACTAGCCAGCCTATAACTTCCTTGTAAAAAAATCTATCGATTTAAAATTTTGGGAAGTTGTATGGTTGACAACGGTGCACAGTTTGATTGCATCAAGATCTGATTGCCATTTCCTGTTTAACCGGAAACAGTATAAACTTTGTTATTTTTAACGGAATACCCTATATATATAGAAATTTAGATTGCCCAGAAAATTATAGAACCAGAACATGTAGCATACCCTATACCTATCTTTGACAGTTTTCGAGAAAATGGCGGTTGAAAATGTTATATCAATGCTAAATTACTTAATTTTCACATAAAAGTAGGAACAAATCTGTTACGGTTATTAAGTTTTTTTGGGGAGTAAAATTTGATAGTCATAAAAATTTCATTTCCGACTTTACCGGAAGTACTACGAAAAGTGATTTTCGGGCCGAAATTACTTCGATATTTTTAATGGAACACCCTGTACTGAACATTAAATTTACATTCTACTAACCTTTCTGGATATTTTTGTTTCTTCTGTCCCCTACCTAAACCTAATATTTTATGAGATATCGGCGACTCAATGTTCACCTGCACTATTAAAATGTCACAAATCTGCTCAAAGCAGAAAAATAAAATAAGTATCAAAAGTGAATCACTAAAAGTAATAGGTAGGTATAATTTATTTTAACCATAATTTAAAGGTTTAAAATGTACACCGTTGACTTCTCGGCAAGAATAAATTTTTTCTTTAAATTCCCGAAGAAAGTTTTCCATTTGAATTGGAGTAATAGAGTTTATCACTTGCGTAATTCTATTTCTTAGGTCTTCTATGTTATGTGGTTGTGTCTTTATACAACTTTTGCTTGATATGGGTCCAGTAAAAAAAATACAATGGTGTAAGGTCTGGAGATCTCGTGCCTAAACACAGCCATTTTTAACAACTAGATAACACAAACACTTGCTAAAAGGTAAATCAATAATAAAACGCAAAAATTAAATGACAACTGTCCAGAGAAACTTTTAAATAATGCAAAAGTATTGTCAAAATCGGTAAATCGTTCTTTTGTTTTACAGAGTCCTCCTAAATCAAAGTTCTGTTTAAACATCATTTTTTTATTGTTTAGCCTTTGTGGCAGTGCAAGTGAACATTCAGTCGCCGATATCTCATAAACTATTAGGTTTAGGCAGGAGACAACAGAAACAAAAAATATCCAGAAAGGTAAGTAGAATGTAAATATAATGTTCAATACAGGGTGTTCCATTAAAAATATCGAAGTAATTTGAGCCTGAAAATCACTTTTCGTAGTACTTCCGGTACGACCTGAAATGAAATTTTTAAGACTTTATCAAATGTAACTCCCCAAAAAACTTAAATAACCGTAACAGATTTGTTCCTACATTCATTTGTTTTATGTGAAAAAGAAGTAATTTATCATTGATATAACATTTTCAATCGCCATTTTCTCGAAAACTGTCAAAGATAGATATAGGTCATGCTACATGTTTTGGACCTAGAATTTTCTGGGCAATCTAAATGTCTAATAATATATAGGGTGTTCCATTAAAAATAACGAAGTTTATACTGTTTCCGGTTAAACATGAAATGGCAATCAGATCTTGATGCAATCAATCTATGCACCCTTATCAACCATACAACTTCCCAAAATTTTAAATCGATATATTTTTTTACAAGGAAGTTATAGACTGGCTAGTAATATCGTAGGCACCCGGTATATAATTGCTACAATTTTTTATTGTTTAAGGGGTCATCTTAGTAGTACCACAACATGGATGAAACAAAATACTTAGATGCAAAGAAGCAAAAAAAGCCGCATCCCATAGAAAGAGCTAGTATTATATCACATATATTTTTTTGGTAAGATCTGTACAATTATAGCAAATCAGTAATATGAGTACCTATATAAAATTTTCTTTGTAGTTGGTTATTACCATATTTCGTAAAGGGATTTAGGAGAGAACTGACTGAAGATGACATGTACAGATCTCTTAAAACACATGAATCTAGAATATTAGGTGACAAGTTAGAAGCTGCATGGACCTACCAGCTTACTCACAAAAAGAACCCCTCCTTGTGGTTCGCAATTTTGACAGTGTTTCGAAAAGAGTTGATTATATATGGTATCTGCAACGCTGTTATAGAATTTGGAATAAAGTAAGTTACCTATATATTATATAATTATATTTTACAATATATATATATATATATATATATATATATATATATATATATATATATATATATATATATATATATATATATATATAATATAATCAGTCGTGAAAATCTTAACGTTTCGGTCACCTTTTGGCCTTTTTCGAAACATGATTTTATTTTAATACATATTTGACATAGTCAATAATTATAGTTTTAATTGATTTATAAAATTACAATACTGTTCAATTATTATCATAGTGAGTTGCCTCCCTTTTGCGATATGAATATCAAGTAAAAACTGATAAAGCGCTAGATCTAAAGATGTTGAAGATTGCGTTATTTTTACATATTTATGCTTTGAAAAAAATACGAAAAGCTGCCAAAAATTTACCATCGCTTCTTATATTTATGAATCTACTGAGATCAAAAATGGGAAATGTCTTTGATATAGGACATATTATTATGCCTAAGTTTGATATAGGACATATGCCTATTTTTATTTTCTTACGGCACATCAATAAAAGTACGCTTTGCTTAGTTATGTTGTATTGATTATTCAAATAAGCACAGAACCAACAAGTGTTGCGTCAGAACCTAGATTTATCCTCTATTAAGCATCCATTATTGGTTTGATTTAATGAATTATTTACTAATTATTACTGACCCATTAATTTTGAATGAAAAATATGACAAATATGTTTATAGTACACTTTCATTATTTGGCACTATTTTGTTTTAGATTATCTCAACCATTCCTAATTGAAAGACTTCTAAAATTTTATGAACCGAACCAAACTGGTATTACTAAAAATGATGTATATCTTTGTGCTGGCCTAATAGTGTTAGTAAATTTACTAAACGTTTTGAGCACGCATAAGTACCAGATGCATGTAATGCATTTGGGAATGAAAATACGTGTGGCTGCATGTGCTTTAATTTATAGAAAAGCACTCAAGCTAAGCAAGACGGCTCTTGCAGAAACAACTGTTGGACAAATGGTTAATTTATTATCCAATGATGTTGGCAGGTTTGATTTTGCTACACAACTTATTCATACTTTATGGATAGGTCCACTTCAGACTGTGGTTGTCATGAGCTTGTTATATGTTTATATAGGGCCATCTGGATTGGTTGGTGCTTTTTTCTTGCTGGCTTTCATTCCATGTCAAAGTAAGTAGCTAAACATTGTGTACTATATTATCTATAATTTACAATATGAAGGATGATTTTAAATTACTCACCTTAACGTATTTAGTGTACATGGGAAAGAAGACTTCCCAGTTTCGATTGAGAACAGCAATTAGAACAGATGAGAGAGTACGCCTAATGAGCGAAATAATTACCGGAATGCAAGTTATAAAAATGTACACCTGGGAAAAACCTTTTGCAAAATTAGTAGATCTGTGTAGGAGGTAGGTCGTATTTTTAAATATGTTTTAATAGATTTTTATCTATAATTGTTCTTTTCAGGAAAGAGATGCAGCAAATACGAGCAACGTCCACAATAAGAGCCATTTTGATGTCTTGCAACTTGGTATTAAATAGAGCTGCTGTGTACTTATGCATTTTAACGTATGTGTTAACAGGAAATACCGTGACTGCTTCATACGCATATACAATCACTTCCTTTTATGGACTTTTAAGACAGTCAGTAACGATGTTCTTCCCACAAGCTATAACGCAAATTGCAGAATCTAATGTCTCTGTAGGGAGAATTAAAAAGTTTTTATTGTATGACGAAGTTGAATTACAAAAGTCGAGTTCAGCACAACTTGACATATCCTCAAAATTGAAAAATGGCACAAATGATAAACAGCCGATAAATCAGCAATTCATCAATCAGTCCAAGGAAGTGGGTATACACTTGAAGGATGCATCGGTGAAATGGATTAATTCTCTGCCGGAAGACACTTTACAACGTATAACTTTTGACGTTTTCTCCAACCAACTAGTTGCAGTTGTTGGACCAGTAGGTGGAGGTAAAACAACTCTTCTTCACGCAATATTAAAAGAATTGCCCCCATTAGAAGGGACTATAAACATACAAGGAACAATTTCGTATGCGTCCCAAGAACCATGGCTCTTTGGAGGTACGATTAGACAAAATATTACTTTCGGTCAAGAGTATAACCCAAAGAAATACAAAGAGGTAGTTAGAGTGTGTGCATTAGAAAGAGATTTTACCCTGTTCTCGCATGGTGATCAAACCCTAGCAGGAGATAGAGGTGTGACGCTCAGTGGCGGTCAAAGGGCTCGAATCAATCTAGCCAGAGCTATATATAAAGATGCAGATATATATTTATTAGACGATCCTTTGTCTGCTGTAGATACTCACGTAGGAAAACAATTGTTCGATGATTGCATTTGCGGATTCTTAAAAAACAAATGCGTGGTCCTAGTTACTCATCAACTTCAGTATCTCAGGAACGTCGATAAAATATATTTATTGGAAGATGGAAAGGTTGAGGCTTCTGGATCTTATACGGAACTCCAAGCCACAGATAGTGAATTTACAAAGTTACTTTCTGATAATAAAGATGGAGACGAGGAAAAATCTGATAGAAAATCAAAACAATTCAAAGAAAAGACGGGTATAGATGATGAAAATCAGAATGCCCAAATTCAAGAAAAGGAAGAAAGATCTTCTGGGACAGTTTCATCTGCTGTTTATAAAAGTTATTTAAGATCCGGTGGATGTTGGCTTAAAAGTGTGCTGTTAATGATTGCATTCATTGTTTCTCAAATTTTTGCCAGTAGCACGGATTACTTTGTCACAATATGGTAAGTAGTTCTTCGTTAACCTTATAAACTAAGTAATTGAATAATTTATTATTTGGGGCCCCTAAAGCAATATTTTCATTCTTAAAATGATTGTTTTCGTAATAAATGTTGCGAAGTCTTCAAACACAATGTTTACCTAGAGACTTAGGGAGTTACGGATGTAGCATATCTATAATTATTTTTACTGGTCGCATTAGCCAAAAATGACTTATTTTAATAAATTTTAACAACTATACACTGTATGAATCGAGGAAATCTGGAAAGTCATATTAGTTAGATCTAGACGATAAAATGTATGAATAAATAAAATATAGATAAAGATATAAAGCAAAGCGCGCGCCTAGCTGGACTCAATCCCCTGCTTTGCTCAGTCACAAGAATTTGCATGAAAATGGCAAAAACCACCGCGAGGGTGCGTTAGGGGTGATTTTTGGAGTTGAAGCGGCCACTTGCGTCATTGCAACTCTTCTGTTTCTTAAACGTCACATCCTGGCGCGTATAATCCTCAAGTGACAAATCAAGAATATGTTTTTTTCTTCTATACGTTAATTTTTAGTCTAAAATAAAAGGACTATAGGATATTTTGGCCAAGATATATAGTAGAGAAATTAATGTTTGGCGCCATTTTGTCGCAAACTTAATGTTTTAAGCCAAACTTACAAGCATCAAACGCTTGAACTAGAAGCTAAGTTTATTATTTTTTTAGGGTAAACGTAGAACAGTGGAGATCTGAGAAGAAATTTAAAGTGTTTAATGACACCATTGGCAATGATACTTATTATAGAACTGCAGCACCCGAGGTTTTCAGTAACCCGGAAACATCTTTACAATCCGTCATAGATACATTTTTAACAGACTACAATGCCATTATCATCTATAGCTTTCTAGTATTTACGACCATGTCCCTGACAGTTACAAGATCGTTATGCTTCTTCAGCTTCTGCATGACAGCGTCAACAAAATTGCACAATTTAATGTTCAATAAAATAGTTTATGCAACCGTCAGATTCTTTAACACGAATCCTCCAGGAAGAATCCTTAATAGATTCTCGAAAGATATTGGATCAGTTGACGAAACTTTGCCAATAACTATAGTAGATACTGTACAGGTAGGTACTTCTTAACATCTATACGAGTCAGCATGGAATAAACAAAGATCATCATATTTATATTTATTATAAACTTAAAGTATTAGTTTAATATGCATATTTTTTATTTTAGATTGGTTTAACAGTTCTGTCGATATCATTGGTCATTGGTTCCTTAAATCCATGGATTTTAATACCAACTGTTCTAATACTAACCATATTTTATGGAATTCGACAGGTGTTTCTGGCTACTAGTAGGGATGTAAAGCGCGTGGAAGCTGTAAGTAAGTAATAATATTATATCACAAAAAAAGTTCCGGTTTAATTTTTAAAATTTAGTTCTACATTATATCGTATTTGCACTGGTAATTTATACCTAAATTGTAACTGTAAATCGCAAAAGTATTCACACTTTGTGACAATGGCGACAAATGTTAAGTAAAGATTGTCGATGATAAGAATGTTATGACCTCTTTCTTATCGGGATACTATAGATTAGGTAACCGTGAATGGAATAAATTTTGTTTTGTTGCCGCAGAATAATGAACATTCCATATTGGATTTTGGAACTAGTTAAAATGTTTTTGAACCAGCTCTTTTTCCCATTAACAGCACATTCATTAGGCTTCTCCTATTTGGCAATATCAATTTTGAGTTCCGATGCTGTGACGAGTTAATTTAATATTCAGGAAAAAATACCCCGGAAGAGATATTTAAATCTTCTAAATCTTTTGATGGTGTACTTTGTAAGTTCTACGACAACCGTGGTCTGCCTTGTAGGTTAAATAGAATATGAATAATATCGACTGTGACCACATCAACATTTTAACTCTTTTTCAATTTCCAACACATGATAATGCCGTTATAATTTATTAAATTTACGAAATTCCTAATTGAACAATTCCTAATTTGAATAATAGTTTTTTCTCGGTCATCTCGGAACATCTGATAATATGCTAAAAAGCGAGGAATAGGTATATAGTAACTTAATATACTATAAGCTTATTCATCGCCTTAATATGGAAACATGTTATTATTCGTTTTAGCTCGTAGCCCAATATACACACATTTATCGGCATCTCTACAAGGACTGACGACAATCAGAGCTTTTGGGGCGCAGGAGATTTTGCAAGAAGAATTTGATATTTATCAAGATCGGTACAGTGCTGCCTATTTTATGTTCTTGGGAGCTAACAGAACGTTTGGATTTTGGCTTGATTTCCATTGCTCTATTTATCTAGCTCTGGTAACAGTTAGCATTTTGTTTATTGAAAGTGGTAAGACAATATTTGAGTTAATAAAATAGTTTATAAGATAGTGTGTAAAACAAACATTTGGCTGAAACGTTTATTTATGGACCGGGAGATGATAACAGTTTATTTTCTCCGATTTCATCCGGCATACCTTTTGGAAGAGCAAAAGTCTTATCTTATGACAACAAAGAAAAGCAAGTACTAGCCCGCTGGATGCTTGGTATTTGCCAGAATTATATCGTAAATTCCTTTTCGCTATACCAGCTCGAAAAAATTAATTGTAATAAATAATAATTAATATGAATTAATCGTGATATTTAATTTCCAGCGACAACTTGATTAAATTCCATATAATAGAAATACAAACTATCTAAAATTTGCCAAACGTTAAGTGTTAAGTGGCATGATAAATAGCCACCTGGTACTGAATTATTTAAATAATACTATGAGTTGCAGCAATATTAGTATCCATATGTAGCAAAGAGTTTAGTTTACAGTATGAGTATACAGTGTTCAGTTGTTTTATTAATCATTGCAGTTTGAAATAGCCAGTTTTTTGGTAATAAATCTAAAATAATCTGCTTTAAGAGTCCACGGATGCTATTTCTAATATTTTTTTAGAAGTGTTTGAAAAGAATATCTAGTTTTCAATTGGACACGCATATTATTTGTAAATTAATTTGCATATTAAGGTAAATAGCCCAATTTCTGGCACTTTATATTCACATGAGACTAATTGATAAATAATTCTAAGGCGCTTACATATATAAAACAGTGTCTGTTTACCTATAAATGTTTAAATCAGAGTGATGGATGGATGTTTAGATACCTTTTGTGAACTTCTTCTGTTTCATTTGATTTATTACCTGCTTTGTTTCCTGTTTTACATCTTTTACTGACTTAACTCTTTGTAAATATCTTCTGCTTTGTTTTCTTCTCGGTATCGTTTCCTTTCCTGATTTTCACCTTCCTTTAGACTTTTCCTCTAATTTCCCTTTGTAATATTCTTGTCATATATTTGAGGTTACTACACTGGGAACGCTTGCTCCAGTTTTTTTTCTGTTTTTTATATATCCCCGGGGCTGGATAAAATAATACAAACTTCAATGGGAAGGTACAAACTTGTTAGATCCTGGGTTTATCGTTTGAACTATCAGGGATATCTTTTGCTTGTATATTTAGCGGATATTCTAGAATCACATCATCTTGAGTATTATTTTCGTGTATCGGGTCTACTGATGGTGTTTCAGCATTTCTCATTGGGGATGCATTCGCCCCTGTTTAATTGGTAACTTGATTATTATCTACTGCTTCGTCAGAATCATTGAAACATTGGACTCTTCATTAATCATTTGTTTATCTCTCATAGGTTCAGTGTGGAATGTATTAATCATTTCATTCTTAGAATAGTCTCATTCTAATACTAAAGTATTATCATCAATATGTAACGAGTCATCAGTTTCATTAATATCGTGAACAGTTATTATTATATCTGATTCTCGATTTAGTTTAATGTCTATTCTACAATCATTAAACATTGTAGACCAAACTTTATAAAGGCTTGCATCTTATTTCATCTTTCATCTTTCTTTTCCAACGATAGAGCCCATTCAAAACATTTTCTCGATAAAGAATTTTTTAGCCTTTTCATTGTTTTCTCTGTATTTTATGTTACTATTGGAATTATCCTCTGTGTTTAAATTCGCATGTTCGTTCGGGGTCGGAAGTATTGTGTAGTGTGTAGGATTTAAAAGGGTACAATCCGCATGTTCGAAATACATTTTTCCAAATATTACAATTCTTAAATGTTTAAATGTGCTGTTTAATGCATGTTGTAAAAAGGGAGCAAAATATTCTTCTTCAGTGATTCTCGTTTATTATCAAGTACCCAATTATGCACAACTTTCAATTCCAATTCTCCAATCACAGTTCCAATTTTCCTTCGTAAGGTGAAATGTAGCTTACTGTTGCCTATCGCGGCCCTCATGGAGTGTTCATTGTTCATATGATGGAGTGTTCATATGATGGAAAACTTTATTTGTGATATCTGCAAGTGATACTTTACCTGTACTGTATCACTATTCCTATGTAGTGTTCTAAATGTAAGCAATACTTTCATTTCGTAAGAAAATATGATTGTTTTAAACCTATACATTTTACATCTTTAATGTACAAATATTTTTAAATAATAAATGATTATTCCTTAATATTATTATCATATGCATTAATTTATTAAGGCGCATAATATACTTTAAGATAGATTTATGATGTAGCTCATATTTTAAAAATTCTAATTTACTGGAAAAACGGAGCATATGAAAATTCCAACTTTTGTTAATTGAATAGGCCCCTCATTACCTCCCCTTGAACCAAAGTGTGTTCGGAAACCTTAATTTATTCCTTCCCTATATATTTTTATCATTAAAACAAAGAATAAACAGTATTTTTTAGTGTATCTGTTAGCTTAGAAGAGTTTATACCAGTGACGGCTCCTCGAGGTGGGCAGGGTGGGCAGTGCCCACCCTAGGATTTAAGGTATAAATATAAAAGAAAAAACAATATTCAAATAAATTTTTCAATTATCATGTAAAATGTTCAATATGTTTTAACACAATAGCATAACAGATCTTAAGTCTTAAGTAAGATTATAAATAAAAAGTATATTATTAACCAGTAATCACATTCCGATTTAAATTTTGCGCGTTACGCATCCGAAATAAATTAGTAATAGGTACGATCTGTTTGCCCATAGCGCGAGGGACACCTGGTAATCATCGCTATGGGCACGCCCGTAGCTGACAAGCAGGCCTGTATTAATTCACGATATACGTTCGAGGTATACGCGTGGACGATTGTGCGAGCGAAACGATAAACGTATGCCTAGGTTATATCCACCATGAGACAGTCTGAGATGGGCTGGCCCGTAGGCTGTAGTACCCGCGCTGGTCGACCAGCACTTTTCTGAAGCGGCAAAGTTACGCTATTTGCTGAACTAATAAGTTTGTCTTAAAACTTAATAATAAATATTAAATACCTACCTCGGTTCTAGATGAAATTTTAAATCCCGTACAATTCAAGTGATACGTAATTATAATAATAAAACTTTATTATTATAATTACTACTAAATTGTATGGGATTTAAAATGTTATCTAGTATTAGAACCACCATTAGAAACCAATTAATCGAAGTACCTATTTATTATAACCTACCTATAGGTTAGGCGTGTAGGAAATAGGAAACTAATTAATTTACATATCCTATAATACGAAAATAATATCGCCCTTTATTCTTTAGCTTTTCAGCTATGATTTTTATATAATTATGTATGTAGTAATAGCTAATCTTTAATCTAACAAGTAATAAAACTAATAAGTAACGATACCCCATCAATCAAGTAGGAAATATATTTTTTGATTTTTTATTAAAACAGACCTCGTAAACCGACTTGAAGAGGAATTCAGTGCAGGTGCACTTGTTTCGTGCATTATTTTGTATATTATGCTACGGGCTTGCCCATCGGCGCGGTTTTAGTGATGTAACGTCCACGATTCGCGCCCTTCAGCTTCAGCCCCTAATTGGTGATTGGTGTTATAAAGTCATATGATTAAGGATTTAGAGGTCGTAATGAAACATCGGATTCTATCAATCAAAGTAGTTTTCGCCAGATTGCAGGTCTACTTTCCAAATTGATAATAAATTCAAAGAATTTTTACTGTTTTTAGTGGTCTGTCGAAAACCATTAAAAATTATTTAATTGAAAGTATTTAAGTAGTTGTATCCGAAGTGATTTTTTTCTGAACTCTGACCTTCCCGTTGGTTCTTGCTGAACTGTTTATTTTTGGAACGTTCTGATATACCTACGAGCTGTTCTTTTTTTCAAACACACAAACTGCTCATATCAAAAATTCAAGAAAAAGTTTATTGTTTTAAAATTCCAAGAGTAAATTGACAAACTAGAGTTAAATAAAAAAATCAAAATACGGCAAGGAGAATTAAAACTCATTGAATTGTTGATCGTAAATCGACAAACGAAATACCTATTGGTTTATACAAAAAAAAATCAACAACAAACAATTTAACAATCTAATAAATATATTTTGTTTATTTCAATTTATTTATAACATCAGTAATTCGAGAATAAATATTATTTCACAAAAGGTTTGATACTTTCACTGAAAAATTTTCGCCTGCGGTGTCATTAATGCTTCGCGTACCAAATTTAATATCGAGATTACATTTTTCTGCCCTACCTGATGCTTTAGTCACGAGCCGCCACTGGTTTATACCCACAATAATTGTAACTGAAAAGGAGAACTAATTTCCAAGGGTATACCCCCAACTAATGTTGGAGGTATACCCTTAGCGTAGATGTCGCTGCCGGTTATATTTTTAAGTCGCTGTCAGAGTTACTTACGGACATCCTTATATGCATATATCAGCATTTGTATATTTTCCTCGCTGAGTTGGTCACGAACGTCGATATAGATATTTTTGAGGTTAATATATTATTATTGAAATTAATTATGCAGCTACAATGGCCATTAGTTGTGTGTAATATATATTTTATATGCATACTTATTATTTTTAGAGATGTTTGGTGGTAACGTCGGTTTGGCTCTGACGCAGTCCATTGGTCTTACCGGAATGTTCCAGTGGGGCATGAGACAGTGGAGTGAGTTGGAAAACCAAATGACATCAGTAGAGAGAATCGAAGAGTACATAAACATTACACCAGAATCAGATGAGAAGGCAAGAGAACCACCAAAACTATGGCCAGATGATGGAAGCATTAAATTCGATAAATTATCCCTTAGATATTCCCAGGATGATCCGTATGTTCTTAAAGATCTCACATTCGAAATCAAGCCTAGGGAGAAAGTTGGAATTGTTGGTAGGACAGGGGCCGGAAAATCCTCACTGATTATGGCACTCTTCCGATTAACCTACACAGAGGGGAAAATTCTTATAGACAATGTGAACACCAAAGAAATACCATTAAATATACTCAGATCAAATATATCTATTATACCTCAGGAACCAGTCTTATTCTCTGGATCACTGAGGAAGAACTTGGATCCTTTTGATGAATATAATGATGATGTAAGTATTGCACTTGCATATACATGAATTTTTTTCACGAGATTAATATTAACCTTGGTCTTCCAACGTCAGAAAAATGACGGTGACCCACGTGGGGTACATTTGTACCCCATGACCAATAATATACTTCTAATACATAAAAATGTTTTTAATTATACTAAAGAGTATTAATATATACAATAAACTTTGAACAGAGTAAAAATTAAGTAAGTAAAAAAAATCAATAACAATACCAAAAGATGAGGTTTTTTACTAATCCTCTTTGCATTTAATAAACTTTACTTCTTTCACATAGTGTTCTGCGCATTCAAAGTTTTGACACTTCTTTAAAAAATGTCTAGATCTGCGGTCTTTATTTCGTGTACACAGATAACAACTTCCACTTACAACACTTTCTCTTGGTGTTTCAACTGGAGCCGATGCCGAGTCTGGAACAACATCCCGCATATAGCGTTAGCTTGTTGGTCAAGCGTCCTGGACCATTATATCTCCGTATAATATTTTCTTTTACCAGAGCATCTTCTAACTGAAGTAAAAAATATCATCGGTCGTCCTTACTTTTTCGGATATTTTGGGTAGCAACTCTTTTGGGATGTATGGCTTATTTTTTCGGTGTTCCACACAAGGTTAGTCCTTTTTCAGTAAGTTTGTCTGTCAGTGATAAACTTAAAACTTAAAAAAATATCTATGGTTACTCCATATCCAGTGCCCAGGGGTTTAATAAGATCAAGGACCACTCTTTTACCCTGATTTATTTTCTGATCGGTTGTTTATTTTTCTAGATAAACCTGTAAATTTATACTGTACTTACGCATTTTCACTATCAGTCATTGCCTACATTTTAAGGCTGTATTTATCGAGCTTACTTTTCATATAAACACGAAAAGAGCATATCCCCCTAATGAAACAAGTTGCGATCCTATACTGACATGCGATCCAGGTAAATACGCCCTATACAGTTATGATCAAAAATATCAAATATCTCTCTAATTGGCGCCAGTTTATCGTTCATTCTACGCTGAGCTCTAGTAGAATAGTCAACAAAATAGGCCTAACATATTTTTTATTGGTGCACCATAACATTTTTTGGGGCTCCTAGGTTGCTTGAAGTGCTTCTTGGGTAAGCAGGAGTCCTAAGTACGCCTGGATCTCCGTAGAATCGGTTGGCTGCCAAGTTAGTTGTGGACACCTCTCATTTCATTGTTTTATTACCTACAACAAGAGAACTCTTGCTTTAGTACCGGGAGAATACATCAAACTACATACATAATATGAACAAATGAAATAAGCTCAACGAAAAAATAAATGTCCTCTATTTGTTTCTATTCACTATTTTTTTCAACTATTATTATTTCCATTATATCGTCTGGCAAAAACAGCAATAATGCTTCAATTTCAGTTGTAAAATTTGAACTATACGGAGTAAGACCTTGCTTTTTTTATTATATTTTTAGCACCTCTGCGTGTGTAAAGATAGGGTATTTTCGACCATTGAGTGCCATCTTTAGATTTATATAATAAATTTCCGGCACCTGCTTCCGGTACATTTTAAATCTCTTCCTGCTCCACACATATTTCTTGCCGAACTTCACTTTCGCATTGAATAAGATCAGACAATTTCTCATTTATTTCCGGCTCCTTGTCACTCTCCTCATCTTCAGGCAATATTTTATAACATTCTTCCATTTCATCGTCGGAGTCGTTGTAACTCCACGTGATCAAGACCTTTACAACAACAGCAGTTTAGCAACGTTCAGCAGTTCAGCAACGACAGTTTACAACAATAATAAAATAATAGTTACGCATCAATGCGACCAACGGTCAAACTGTCGACTGATGTGCCTCGTGTAACGATCACACTATCGACCGTTAGCCTATTTTTAGCAGCGGCGCGGCGTGCGGCGACTAAACAGTGGGCGCGGATTCTCACGTGGGGTACAAATGTACCCCGCGCCATTCAAAAAATTTTATTCGAACAAAAATCTTTTTTGACGAGCAGTAATTATTTGTAAAGCCCTTATTGACACAAAATAAATTTAGTCACAAAAAATATGCGATTTTTGGAAAAATATGCAAAAAAGAGGTTTTTGGGGTACATTAAATTTGTACCACACCCGGGAATACTAAAGGTAAGACCAAGTATTATATAATAATTATTATTTATTAAGAGTATAATTACTTGCGCGATATAAATAGTTTTGTTACTGAACACGCACAGTTTTGTTACCGTTCTGGAATTTTTTTTTGATAGGTAGAACAGCCGACTTAGAAATAAAAGTAGTTTTATTGTATGCTGTTTCCTTCTCTGCTATTTATGATATTCATGTACTGCATAAATACTAGCGTTGAACATCAATGTTTTATCTCCTTAAAGCAAATGTTAAACTTATATTATATGTTTTCTTTAAAACATATACATGACATACACCATTTAGGTATGCATCAGTAGAAACTGTCGGCATCGACCTAAAGCAGGGGACCAACTTTAATAGTTCTTGGGTTCTTATGAATTCATTAGAGGATATAATGGACATTAGCGTTTCACACTTCAGGTTTAACTGTGCATGTTTCTGACGGTAGTTCTAGAATACTACCGTCGCATCGAAGAGGGCCGTATCTGCATATTTGGAACCCTCTGTTTATTTCAAATTTACAAAACTTTTGGTGATTATGGTCCGAAGTTTTTTGTAATGATAAGTGATTTTAGAATGTTTATATTTGAAAAATAATGTCGTAAGGCATTATTTTTTATTATAAGGTTTTTTAAGATAAAACGAGGAACGAATTTAATGGAAGTGTTTTAATAATCATAAAGTGTAAGACAAAGTAATGATAGGAAAACACTAATTATAGGAAATACTCCAGAATATCTAATTACTTCTGTTCTCATTCATCATCCATAACGAAACATAATAAAAATAGAATTGTTATTGTAATACCGTACCATATGCGGCGATTACTATAATTCATTATTATATGTTACCACTGTTATAGATCCTGTGGAGTGCTTTGGATGAGGTAGAATTGAAGAACGCCGTATCAGACCTACCTGCAGGATTGGACAGCAAAGTGTCCGAAGGAGGTTCCAATTTCAGTGTTGGACAGAGACAACTGCTTTGCTTGGCAAGAGCCATTATTCGTAATAATAAAATTCTGGTCCTTGATGAAGCAACTGCGAACGTAGATCCACATACAGACGGCCTTATACAAAGTACCATTCGACAAAAATTTGCGAACTGTACAGTATTAACAATCGCACATAGACTGCATACTATAATGGACTCCGATAAGGTTTTAGTAATGGATGCTGGAAAAGTAGCAGAATTTGATCATCCCTATACGCTCTTACAGAAGCCTAATGGTGTATTTTCTGGATTAGTTTCACAAACCGGGAAGGCTATGGCGGAACAATTAACGGCGATAACACGAGAAAGTTATAACGTAGAACATATGTAGCAAATATTAGGTAGATAGTAAATATGTTATACTGATTATAACTCCATGTTGGTTATAATATCCATACTGATATTAAAAGAAATATATGTATTTTTAATAAAAAAAATATGTGTTTATATACCCGTTTACGTAGATTTATACTATTAAATTGCTTATTTTACAGAGGCATTATTTATAGAACATGGTAGGTATATTATCGTCATGCCGGCACCATGCACCGCCATTATGTCAAAAATATACTTATTATTACCTCTGTTAAGAGCGTGGCGGGGTAGGATGCTGTAGATTGAAATTCTCACCAGAACGTGATCAACAACCACAAAACATGATCATATGTGTGATGTTTTGTTTTGATGTCAATTGCCAAAGTAAACAAATTTACTCACAAGTTATTATCTGCAATACTGTCAACTTGTAGATATTGGTAAATCACAACCATTGAACTATAAGTATAGGAACTGGAATGAGCTCTGCGTGTTTACAAATTCGGTCTTAGAGAGACAGTTGCAAAATCAGTATTCTTATTTCACTCTTGCGCATTGGGACTTATGGCGTACAGGTGCTATTCATACGCGATTAAAAGTGTTTAGAGTCAGCCGTTTACGCGAATAAGTGGAAACGAGACGGTAATACTGAATTTTCAGATGTACTCTTCGTCTCGAAATTTTTTCGAATCGCCAATTTGGTACTCTACCTATCCAGTTCCCTCTCCATATCAATGATCACAACGCTATTTTCGGTGTGTTGTAAATAAAAGAGAATATAAAGCAACTTTATAACTAAGTACATGGACACATGTCACCTTATTACTTACGGTTAATGAATATGTTAAAATATCTGACGATGACGATGGCCACGATCCAAAATCTAGAGCATTGCTAGAGCGCACTTTTCTAAAATGTACATGGACGGAGTCATAAAGCTACGCGAACTACGTATAGTGAGTTCCCAAGCAGCATGGTGACGTCATTATTACGTTCTTTTAAGATCATTTTAGGTCTAAGACGTCAAGTGACCAATATGAAGCCGAACATATCACGTCATTTCTATGTCGTCTTTAAAACGTCACTTTTTTCTCGTCATTCCAACGTACCTTTTTAATCTAATGTTACTAATCCTTAAGACGTCATAAATTTGACGTCAAATTGACGTCATATTTTCGACGAACATTTTTCCTCCCTATACTTATTTGTCTACAATAATTAATTTCATGTTAAGTTTGAGACATTTCTAAATTTAAAACATAAAGGACACTTCAACGGTTATAATTACAAAATCTTTTTGTAATTTTTGAATGTAATTTATCATTCAATTTGAATGTAATTTATCAGCAATCATTTTATATCGGAATAAGGGATTGTTTCGATATCCGCATGTTCTTGAACAGTAGCAAATTGTCAATTACTGGAAAAAAAACATACAAATTAGCATAAGCCAGACAAAGACGCAAACAATAAAACATAAAATAAAGCCTCTATCTCAGCCAGCGCTGCCAGATGTAGCATTATTTTAGAAATTTATGAAAATATGATAAAAACTACCTTTTTACGTATTTCTTAACTATAAAACACATAATTTGCTATTTGTCTTATGTGCTATAAATCTCCATTTGACAACGCTGGGGCACGTGATTAAAATTAACCCATAGAATGCTATGCGTTGATAAAATGAAAATGGTTGATGGAGGTGTAGGTATTATTGTTTTCGTGTTTTTTGTAGTTTTTACTGTTTTCTCTGCATGTATTTTGGAAATGACTTACGTCATTTAAACGTCAAATAATCGTAATTTGGCTGTGACTTTTCCTCGTCATTTTGACGTCTCTTTTGTAGTTCTTCTAACGTATTCATGCTCTAAATACTGACGAAATAAATACGTCATAATAACGACACCATGCTGCCTGGGTTGCGTGTCTGTCAGGGAGATGCGGGCGGCTCGGAATTCAGACCATTAGCTGTTTCAGCCGTCCGTTCGCCCCCTACCGGCTAAACATTAAACGTAAGTACTGTTTGTAACATCGAAATATGAGACATAAAAAATTTTCAGAACATACCCACAATTGCCGCAATGGGAGATCGGGGCAGTATAACTTTTCTTACAGAAATCTAAAATCGTCATTGTAAAGGCGCTTTCATTCAACAAGTTGTTATGTTTTGATAGAATACTAATAACTAATCAATTTTAACACAAAACCCATCAAAATAATACACTAAACTAGAGAATAACTGTAGTACTTCTATTTCAAGAAATATTGTTGACGCCACTTTACCACAAAATGTTCGATGGTGTTAGGCATCCAAATGAATGCCAATGATGCTGATATGACACGGCCGAGGAACCTGTAAAATAGATCCGTAATATTTGAATGGGAAACATTCTTATTCTGCATCACATTCACTATCCAATTGTTTAATGATATTTATTACGAAAGGTATATAGTGTGATCAATATTTTGTTATACTAGATGATAATGTTATAATCTGATGGGCGTAGTATATAAAATCATTTGTTTTTCCGTAAATTCCTGGCAATCGGTTATATACTTGACAACGCTGTTAAAAATGCGGTAGCACGTGTGAAGAGAGACTTGTCAAACATCCAGTATCGAGGTACGGTCCATTAGAAAAGTATGTAAACGACAAAGACCACGGATATACCCCTTCACTATCTGGCTACAATCGGTCGCATATTATCCTACATTATGACTGTCCAGGGACGGACAAGTATTTCATTTCGCTAGCGATATTCTAGAATTATAGACATGGCGTATAGGTACGACGCCGACGCGACGTATTATAGGCATATTGGGTAAGTAAACTTGGTATTTTTGGTATAAGTATTATTAATATTTTAAAGTGATTAGGTACATTTTAGTATATATTATAGTGCACAAATTTGGTATTTCCGGTATAGATATTTATTAATATATTTTAAAGTGATTAGGTATATTATGCCGGACATTGTGATTATTTGGCGGATATTGTGATTAATTTGAGTCTATTTAAGTCTACATAAGTGTTTTTTAAGTATAATAAAATGTTTAGACCGTGGGAAGATCCTCAGCCTGGCACCAGTCAAAATCAGGAGGATTTAAATGCAACGCCAGTTAAAAAATGTAGGAAACAATTAGGATTACAGGCACAGCAAATTATAATAAACGTATACACAAATATAGTTGCCAGTGAAGGAGAGACTGGGGCTGTAGAAAAGAAGTCATATTTGAGAGATGTACCGAAATCCACTATATACAGAATACTTAAAAAAGGAGTTACTACTTAGGAGTAAGGAGTACTATCCTTATAAACTTAACACTAAATGCACACCTTGCCCTTCACTTCCTGGCAAGGAATATGCTCATACCTCCACGTGGTCCTTGCTGGGCAATAATCATTTGTATAAAAAATTATTATTGATAAACTGAGCACATACCTAATCAATCACCGACCAAGTGTAATATAATAAATATAAGATGTTACATGAAAACTAAATGCGGTCCTGGGTAAACACGCGTGGCTTGTTTCTATGGATAGGCGGCTCCTTTTATCGATATAATGAGGGTTTTTTGCTCGGGTTTTTATGTCTCAGATTTCGGTGTTACAAACTATACAGACGAGTAAGATTTTTTACATTTTTGTTTACTTCCATTTAGTTACGTGGGCGAGAGTGCTTGTTGTTGTGTAATTTATCTCTTAATTAATTGTTATTAATCATAATGCCAAAGAAAACAGTGCATAACACGAATTCTTGTGTGTAAAATTGCCATTCAAGAAAAAATATGCATAAAAGAACCCATTTTCATTATTTTGCCAAGAAATGCAGTGGGCATTATTTTTAGGTACAATCAGTCCACAGTAGCAATGCTCCGCGGTTCCTTCTTTAAATTTGCCGTGTGTTCAGAAAACAGAAGGAAGAAAACTTCTTCGTTTAAAGATACTTGAAAGAAGAAACATTTTAAGAGAAACGAATAATGTACTAAATCCAAGTGAGGACAATTTATGTATGAAGGATTTTATGTGAGCAAGTACTGAAGGGTAATGTTACTTTATAGGATACGTAACTATGGGGAAAATGTATGTGTTAACGATATGTTGAAACTACATAGTTCGGCATGTACGTCGACAAGTGGTAATTAGTGCTGGAGCCACTGCAGTGTAATGTTACTTTAGACCTACCTGTTGTGAAAGTATATGTGTTAACGATTTGTTGAAACTACATAGTGCGTCGAATAGTGGTGATTTTTCTGTTTCATGTATTATCAAAGAAGATGCTTAATTATTAATTGGTAATAGTTTAATATAATTCCATAATTTTTCTATTTATTTTAAAGAGGGATCTTAAAAATTCAGGTATATTTTTTATATCGCTATAATTATTAAGAACCGTGGCAATAAATAATAGACTCTATGTTCAATATTTTTATTTACAAAAATAATATATTTTAACCGTCTTCCAAGTCACCCACTACTTAGGCTTAATATTTCTAATGAAAAGTTGTTCCTTACGTGGGATGGGAACCCACTCCACTAAGTAGTATTCATTTGCAAGCCAGATAAGCAAGCTTTTTAAGGGAATCTGTTTCCCTAATAGGACAAGGTAGGTATTCATTTCGTCTAATATCAGTGCCTGATATTCTTTCCAGTTCAAGAATGGTACCCTCTAAGAGAGAAAAAGAAAACGACAGAAAAGAAAAATAATAAATTGTGCATAGCATTATGTGTAAGTAATTGATTTTGACCGATATGCCTTTATTTAGAATCTGTAACGATACTCATATCCGCTGTCTTCGCCTTTCGCAGTTAAAACAAATCCGCAGTCTTTGTCTTGGACATTGAAACTCTGTCTGAGGCACTATCACGTTTAAACGAATTTAAATGCAGTTCTGCTGCACTTCAAAAGTGCAGCAGGAATGTGTTTGCACTTCCTGGATAATCCAGCGGTGCAGGAATATTTAAATGTCCATATTTCTACTTTGTCTTCATCAAAGATCGGATTGCTAGTAATCTCATGGAAGATGTGAGCGCCTCAAAAATGCACTGGTGTGAAAACAAAAAGGAAATATATTTAAACCCGTTTGTTCAACAGTTGTGGTGTTACAACTGTATAAAATTAAACGTTTCACTCACACATCTACTATTTGTGTTACATCTATTTAAACTAAACATAGTTTTTTATGTTCACTGCCGCTCATTATAAAGCTTATTTTTGGAAATAAATATTGCAAAAATAGGTTAAACCTTATTGAATTTACTTACCTATGAAAATATTTATATTACTAAAAACGTTGTAACCAAGACCAAATAACAGTTTTTACAAATGTATGTTTAAATAATATGTTGACAAAATACAAAAGTACATAAAACAATTTAATATACTCCTTTATTCTGTATGATTCCGTATAAACAAACCAACAATCAGCTGATCGTTACTCGTTCGATTGCAGCGCCACCACATGTGCCGTGGTAGTTTTATTCCTCATTAAGGAGGAAATATTTTATTATTCTATTCTATTATCTATTAGTAGTTTGTACATATTGGTCTTGATATTGGTAATCCAGATGTTTTGTTTAATTTTCTTTAACCAATTTGTATAATTATATTTTTGTTTTCGTTGGATTCTGTGGAATATCTTCTAATTCAAAAGGGAATGTATTCATATTTTCGTGAAGAAGTTGCGGGTTACTTTTCATCAATAACATTGTGATAAGACACATTGTCTAACACAGGCACGGTGTATGGTGGCAGAGTAGAAATTAATTGACTCTTTAACCAGTTATCAAAATTTACAGCAATCATATCGTCATGGTTGTCTGATTTAGATCTTAAAAATGCATTCCTTAAGGTATTTTTATTGAATAAAAATGTATTACATTTATTTAACAAAAATAAGAAATACGTCTTTAACAAATCCGTTCTCAAATCTTTACCCTTTTGAAATTGGGGCATTTAGAAGTGTTTTTTTGTCAATCCAATCCGTTTGTGTGTAAGAGCTGTGAATATAGGTCTCGTCTGTATAAATAACGTATCTTTTTTCTTATATAAATGTAGCTATTTTTTTTTACAAATTTGATTCGTTTCAGTCCGATGTCGCGCGTCGGAAGATTCAATCAAAACCAGCCGATTGCTCTTCTTCCATTCTAATCCCATTTTTTAAAGAAGCCTCTGTAGTGGCAGAGCCTGTAAAATTTTCAGTTGCCTGTAGTAGCTTAGATAATATACCATACATGATCGTTGAGTACTATTATTTAGCAATTAAATTATAAAAACACACCCTTTTAAGATAGCCTCCTTTTTACAATTATGTAATCGTAGTTTGTTTCTCCTATTAAATGAATTTGATCAACATTTTCTAGAAAAGATTCTGGAGGAATCATTTTTCTTTTCTTTTTGGAAGGTGATAAAAATAACGCATCAGATATGTCCACAATAGTTATTTCCCACAGGTAACACACAACGTATTTATAATTTTAATTTGAAGTCATTGTACATCTGAGACGCCAGATGACCTGTTAAAGACCTGTCACAATGAATTTATCTATGACGTATGTGACGTATAAGCATCGTCAGCAGTACAATTTTCTCCATAAATAATGTTTAAACATAAAACTATTACTATTTAGTAGGAACCTTTTTATTCTAACAAGTTAAACTATTAGCTGTCTGATTACTTTCAAGATTATCACATAATTTTCATTTACCGGCCGTGACTGGGCTACTTAAGTCTCTCTCTTACTATTTCATTATATCTACTGAAACTGATTATATTATGAATCTATTTATGGATTTATCAGTTTCTGTTTTTATGTATTATAATTATGATTAGTGTATGTTACCAAATAAAAATAGATAATAAAGTTTATAAGTGTTTTTTTATTCCATTTTCTATTCATACTCTTCAGAACTTATTTTTAAGATCAATAAATGTTAAATTAAGAAGAATTTTTATGCAAATTTAAGGTTAACAAGTCACGTCAATAATGAGTAAATTTTTGTATAAAATTTGACGTCTTATGACGTCATTTTGCTTCTGACAAATCACCGTCAATTTAGGGTTATATAGATGTCATTATGACTGCCCGAATGACGTCCAAATTGTACGTTAAAATGACTAGTTTTTCACGGAAGTGTACTACATGGGTTGTTCCTTAGAAACTTTTCTATAACTTCTGTCGACTATGCCAGTGGCTTTTAATAATAGCTGTTTAAAGTTACAAAGTGGAATAGAGGGGACATCACTTCTTTTTTCACAAAATCCAAAACGCTAGCAATTACTTCTTTCGTTTGGCTATGAATGTGAATGTGAAGTTGTACGTTAAAATGACTTATTTTTCACGGAAGTGTACTACATGGGTTGTTCCTCAGAAACTTTTCTATAACTTCTGTCGACTATGTCAGTGGATTTTAATAATCGCTGTTTAAAGTTACGAAGTGGAATAGAGGGGACATCACTTCTTTTTTCACAAAATCCAAAACCCTAGTAATTACTTCTTTCGTTTGGCTATGAATTATTCATCCATTACCAATAAGTGACCTTCTGTTGGCCATCTTTATTTCAGGACTGCATTTCAGGACAAGTATTTTGAATATTATAACATTACATATTATAGATATAATATAGATATAATATGTATGTGTAAAAGCATTGTGCGAATGCCGTATGCTACACGGTACCAACCTACACAGCGTCAATGAGGTGATTCCAGTACCATTTCGCAATGTGATCTGATGAAAGTAGTTCACGATAATTCAAATGTGATTTGAGCTGTGTGCTGTGTTTTATAAATATTAGTTAACGCGTGATAATTGAGGTTAGTTCTGTATAACAAATCATAACTATTGTTTTTGTTTAGATTTTAGATCTTCTGTAAAACTTTTCTACTGCAAAACCAATGATAGATAAGCGACGTATACATTTTAACCATATTATTACAAGGCATGTTAGTTATTTACTGACAGGCGCTTGTAATTTGCATAACTTAATTTAGGATTACTTGTAGAATACTTGTAAACTCCCTTTCCAAATCAGTTGTCACCTAGTTGTAATACTTGCAACATGCAGTAAATTTTACATGCAACGCGAACTTCTGTATTTTTTTAAGATAGCTCGAGCTCTCCCCGAAATTAAATAAGCTGTTTTTAAAAAGGTTTATTTCAATTCAGTTAGCTATATATAGTGAGATATATATGATCAAAATAGAATATTGTAATGTGGTGGGTATTAGAAAATGATAGTAAATGAGCTATTGTAAAAATCGATCCGCTACAGAACTTAATATAAAATAATTGACGTTATATTATTTATTTATGACATTAGGTAGTAGAATTTTGGGAAATTTTGATTAAGACCAAATTGGCTCCAAATATATATATATATATATATATATATATATATATATATATATATATATATATATATATATGTATATATATATACATATATGACATTAGGTAGTAGAATTTTGGGAAATTTTGATTAAGACCAAATTGGCTCCATATATATATATATATATATATATATATATATATATATATATATATATATATATATATATATATATATATATATATGTATATATATATATATATATATATATATATATATATATATATATATATATATATATATATATATATATATATATATATATATATATATATATATATATATATATATATATATATATATATATATATATATATATATATATTATTAGCTTTGAAATTCTTTGCTATTCATATTTATTTTGTGAAAAGTAATCTTGGGTTTGTAGCATTTCATTACATAGAAATAAGCAACTAGACGAATAAGAAAGAAAACACACTTACCAGTACTATATCTGGACACACATACGGAAATGAATCACTATGCATATGAAAACGAACCACTTAGAAGTTGTACAAGTTCTTTCACCTTTCTTAAGGATCTTCAGAGCAGTATACGATTTATTTCATTGATCATTCATACTTGAATTTAAATTACCAATACACCAACACTTGCAGTGACGTTTTATGACATTAGTTTTTGACGGAACTCATTCTTAGAATACACAAACCTAGTCTACTATTTATATTTGTTCTATTTGAACATATTATATATAAAAGCATTAGGCATACAGTTATCCAGAAGATGTTAAACTTTAAAATGCATAAAATCTTGTTGAACCTATTGAAAAACAACTACTTTTTCCAACTATATGCGGGAAAATATTGAATTATATATACAATAGAGTTCTGAAGCATTCAAAGAGGGAGTGATACAGAAATTGCTTGCTTAGTCAAAACTTGGTTTTGACTAAGCAAGCAATTTCTGTATCACTCCCTCTTTGAATGCTTCAGAACTCTATTGTATATATAATTCAATATTTTCCCGCATATAGTTGGAAAAAGTAGTTGTTTTTCAATAGGTTCAACAAGATTTTATGCATTTTAAAGTTTAACATCTTCTGGATAACTGTATGCCTAATGCTTTTATATATAATATGTTCAAATAGAACAAATATAAATAGTAGACTAGGTTTGTGTATTCTAAGAATGAGTTCCGTCAAAAACTAATGTCATAAAACGTCACTGCAAGTGTTGGTGTATTGGTAATTTAAATTCAAGTATGAATGATCAATGAAATAAATCGTATACTGCTCTGAAGATCCTCAAGAAAGGTGAAAGAACTTGTACAACTTCTAAGTGGTTCGTTTTCATATGCATAGTGATTCATTTCCGT